>JBBBDQ010000221.1:1627500-1752500 GCA_037127315.1 Ascarosepion bandense
GGGATATAATTTATTTTTATAATGAGGCTGATTAATATATTTTTCATACAAATACTTTTGTTAATTATGACCAGAGTAGTTCAAAGGCTTATGAAATTTTTGAGGGTCTTTGCGTCACAAATTGCGTCATAAGATCATAAAGGAGGCAATGAAATGCAATATTATGTCTGCTATTCCGGGCATTTTGAGTTAAAGAATTAACTCACGATTAACAATAGAAATAGAAAATTATATTTACGGAAATTATTCTTATTGACCTTTTAGCCAATATACTTTCTCTTTAATATTTTAAAAATGGATTTAAATGATAAGAAAATAATAAATAAGTAATCTTTACCTGCCAGGTAATATTTTGTACACTCGTAATTTCCACGCGGTATTTTAGACAGTGGACCTATAACTGTAATGGCGCCATGATACAAATTTTTGTTTTTTTCGTATTAAAATATTCTTTTGCTTCGCTTTTGGTAGTTGTGTTAAAGAAAATATATGATTAGTAAAAAACGGGCATTTTTGTCCTCTTCGTATTGGTTTTCAAAAACCAATTCTCTCTTTATTTATTTTTGTATTTTTCCCTTTTTTTTGTTCATCTAGAATATATGTGTGTGCGTTTGGGAGCTACATACATTATTATTTTTATATCGAAGAATAACAGAAAACATTTTTACTTACCTGTATAGTTAAATGCCATGAAGACTTTCCTGAAGATCGTAATTAGTACAGATAGATAGATAGATAGATAGATAGATAGATAGATAGATAGATAGATAGATAGATGTAAAGAATATCCAAAAGGTATGGTTACTCAGGAAGGGAGAAGATGCATACCATACATCCGATTTGCTCACAAAAATATCAAGGTATCCAACATAGGTGAAATAAATGGAATAGTTTCCGTAGAGAATATTAGACTGACTCGGTATTTATTCTTTGTACTCAGTCATTTTTTTTTTTTTTTACTGCAGAGAACCGCCTGGTCATTTGTCCATACAGCAGCCAACTAACTCATTAAAGGGAGAACCCGAGACGCGTCTGGCGAAAGGCGCACTCAGCCACATTCTGATGCCCAGGACAACGCTCACACGAAAGCGCAGTTCCATTCTCCGTCCAATCTACTCTCTTATTTCCTCCATCTTTCTTCCGTTCTCTCCTTTATTCCTTCTTTTCTTATGTCCTTTCTCTTTTTTCTTTTTTTGCTTTCTCTTCCTTTCTTCATTATGTTCCAAACATTGTCGCTTCTTTTGACTAATTCCAGCCTTTCCTTTTCTCTTTTGTTTATTTCGAATGTTTCGCCTTGCTTTCTTTAATATTACTTATTCCTCATAAGTTAGATTCATAATTCGTTATCTTTTTTTTTAATATGGCAGTATTTCTGCCTTTGTTGCTTTTTTTCCTTTGATTAGTTTATCAGCATCTTTCAATAGTTTTACCATTGTTGTTTTTTTTTCTTGGTTTCCTTTTCACTTTAATTTTCTTTCTTTTTTTTCCATACTTTTTCTTTTTTTCGTTATTGTTTCTGTTCCTTTTTGCTGAAATTTTGTATTCTTCTTCGAAACAATTTCTAATTTTTCTTTTCGCTTTTATTTTAGTTTCCATTTTGACTTTCTTTTCCTTTCTTTCTTCAATGTCACTCTCACTTCCTTTATCAAAAATGTTATTTTTTCATTCTTTCAGACTTAAGGCATATCTGTACTTTCACATTAGTTTCCTGTTTTACGTTTTATTCATTGTTACATAATATAGTTTTCTTCCTATCTTTTTTTCTTTGTTTGTTTCTTTGTTTCTTTGTTTGTTTCTTTCTTTCTTAATTTTCCTGTCTGTGTCTTTCAATCGTTCATTTTTTCTTTCTTTTCCAACTTTTTTTCTCGCTTGTTTTTTTCTTTTCTATCAAAGTATTACTTTTTGCTTTGTTTCTTTAACTATTCACGTCTTTTTAACTTTTTTCTTATCTTTCTATTTTTCTTTTTTCTTTCTATCAACGTCTCTCCTTTCTTTCTTATATTAATTCATTCATTCTTTCTTTACCATTCACAACTTTCACAAATTTACAATTTTCAAGAAAAAAGAAAGATAGAAAGATAGAAAGACGTAGATAAAAACGAAAAAGCAAGCAAGATAAATAATTCTATCTTTCTTTTTTTTCTTTCTTTGCTTATTTCATCATCCCTTCTTTTCTATCAACGTCTATCTTTTTTCTTCCTTTCTTTTATTCACTCATTCTTTAGTTCTTTCTTTTTTAAATGTTCATGTCTTTTGTCTTTCTCTTTTTATTTCATTTCTTTCTTTTTCCTTACCTTCCTTTCTAACAACGTCCCTCCTTTCTTTTATTCATTATTTTTTTCTTTTCCATTCACGTTTTATTTATCTTACTTGCATTTTTCTTTTTATCTACGTTTATCTTTCTTATTTTTCTCTTCTTTCTTCCTTTTTCGTTCTTCCTCTCTTCTTTTCTTTCTACCAACGTCTACTCTTTCTTTTTTCTTTCTTTCATTATTTCTTTCTGCCGTCCTTTCTTTCTTTCTTTCTTTCTTTCTTTCTTTTTTTTTTCATCCACATATTTATTTTTCATGCTTTTTTCTTTTCTATCTAGGTCTTCCTTTTTCTTTCTTTCTTTCTTTCTTTCTTTCTTTCTTTCTATTAACGTCTTTCCTTTTTTTCTTCTTTTTTCATACTTTGTTTCACTGCAGAAATAAAGCGTCAAAAGAGTTCCTTTTGTACTTATATATTTAAATACATATATACCTGAACACACACATACACACACGCACACAAACGTGTATGAATGGACAGACGCAACCATGCATGAGCACAATGTAATTCTTCACGCATATATATATAGAAACGACGCCCGAAATGGCCAGGCATGTTTCTATGGCTGGACATGCAGAGGCGCGGACACAAAAAAATGTGCGAGAAAACGAAGAAAAAAAATCGAGAAAAAGGGAAAAATGAAGGAAGAAGAAATTTCAGGACGTTTGTTGGCGGGAAAAATTCTAGCCAGAGACATTTCCCCTGACGTCATAGGTTAGCGAATAACTGCAAGATTGGAATGTGTCTACCGTCCATCCAGATACTGATTGTCACAAAGTGGACCGGGAAGAGAAGGAGAGAAATATATAATTATGTTCGCTGGTGATCTTGGTAGGACAAGGAAATGCACACTGCCAGTCAAAACGCCATGAAGATAATCAGATGAACGCAAAAAAAAAAACAAAAAAAAACAAGAATGGACACGGATTGAAAAAGACGGCAAAAACTAGCCTAGTGCACAGAGAAACGTAAAAAAATAATGCCTCATGTTTTGGTCAAATGGCGTTTAGCCTTGACGTGTGGATGTAATTTGGGACTGTCTGCAGCTTTTTTTACTCTCACCCTTACACACAAGCTATTGATTATAAACGCACAGTTTTACGCTCCAGAAGCCATCACAGTAGAACGTGTATTCATGAAAAAAATGAAATACAAGTGTCTGAGAATGTGCGCATCCGCTAAAAATCGAAACATATTTGTTTATGTATAACTTTTTAAATCTATAAGTTGGTTCACTGTGCCGTTCAAAACAATTTTCCTCGACAGAATTTGTCTTACACATTCAAAGGTCTACTATGCATTGAATTTTACGGTCACATTTCTTCTGTTGCTTTTGTTATATATTTAAAGATACTAGTTAAAATACAAAGAAGAATCTGAAAAGTTATTAATCTTGAATTGGCATCTCGATGTCAGTCAGTTTCCCACCACTGTGACATAAAATCTTTGTGTATTTTTCCTAAATAATTTCATAAGTGTCTTGAGAAGCTTATCTTTTTGGTACCTAGACCCTATAGACTTAAGCATTGACTAGATTGGCAACAAGGTCTCAGTAATTTAAAGATAGAATGGCCATATGCAATCGTAAGTTCTATACTAACAGCTTCTTCAATAGCTCTTTTTGCTTGTGAAACTCTCTTCCAGGTTCTTGATTTCCAATCAAAAATTTAAAAAATTACATCCGATTTCACTCATTATCTTTTGTCGTTCCGTCGCTACTCCCTCCAGCTATGGGTTAAATAACAGAATTGTTTGGGCTTTATAGTTTTGGCTAGCAACCAGTCTATCTCAGAAAGTAATAGCAATTTACTGTGGGAAATTTTTTGCCCAGTCAGACATGTTTTTTTCGAGATATGATCGCATGAGCGTGTATCACATATGGCAATTAACTGACTGAATAGTCCTTAATATAATTTTTTATATTTCTTATATTCTCTCCTGCTGAGTAAACCCTTGCGTCTTAGTGGTTTTATGGTTTGTTTGGAGTGAACCAATTAAAAAGTATTATAATTCGAAACTGAAAAATTCAACTAAAATTTTTCGCTTTCCGAGTTGATGGGTCTAGAATATTTAAATAAGTATTTTCATGGTAGATTTTCCTATGCGATTCTCCTTTAGGTATGTTGATTTTAAGAATTAAGCGCACGACTAGATGGGCTGATAGGTCTCATCCTTTTAGAATGGAATTGCTAGATGTAACCGTAAGTTCTATGTTAACCGTTTCTTGCCTCGCATATCCCAATTTCTTTCATTCCATTCACTTGCTTTCAAGTTAAAATTCATCTGAAAAAATTAAATAAAATTGTAACTGGTCTCTTCGAATTCTATTCGTTCACAATGATTATTTTCAAATGTTTACACTATCAGTAACAACTTGCTTAGTAGTAGATTTATCGCTTTGATAAGGATGGAATCACTGTTTCTTGTCAACAGATCAAGTCAATATTTCTAGCAAAAAAAGAAGCACATATTTATCATCCCCAAATAAGTAAACGCTGTAAAACTGAAATATTAACAAAAACAATATTTTCCCAGTCACAAACATATTAAATACTTATAGATTATATTATAGACCAATATTCACCTATAAATGGGAAATTATAAATTATTATGGCTTCAAATATAAACCATCAATATTTAGCTATCAACACACCAGGTAAATGCTTATAGACTCAATAATAAATAGCCAATATTTCTTCTTCTTTTTCTTCTACTTCACTGTGTTGTGTCCTTCAGGGTCTAGGCGACCATGGCCTTCCATATATTTTGGTTTGGCTCTAAGTAGGTATAATTGTAGTTCTTAGTCTCAGCCATGATACCATTTACTCAGAGGATATATTTAGCCTTCAAAATTCAGTTTACGACGAAAAAAACTTATTTGATATCGATACCAGGAAATCAAAATTTGACTTACATCCATTCATTTTTCTTTCAGTCTACGGTTTCACTTTAACTGGAAACAACTATTGCTCTTTAGTTTTTCGTGCCAACGTCCAAAGAGTCTGAACTCCAGGACCATGGATTAACTAAATACTGAGAAACTCTAATGACATCTACACTCCAAGAATATGCAAAGAGACAAGTATGAACAACTAATTTTCACTAATCGAAACAAAATTACATATTCACAAACCAATTAAATTCTTTTCGGCACAAATATAAGTAACCAATATATACCCATCTCCAAAACAATTAAAATATTATGGACTCGAGTTTAAGCAATCAATATATACACATCTCCAAACCAATTAAATTCTTATAGACTCAACTATAAGCCCTTAATATTTACTTATCCCCAACTCAATTAAAAGATTACGGATTCAACGGTAAACGACCAAAATTAAAATTAAGTAATATAGCATAGACTAAAATATAAACGAGCTATATTTACATACGGGTATACCCCTACCTTCAAGAATTACGGCAGAATATTTTAGAAACTTATATATATATATATATATATATATATATGTATATATATATATGTGTGTGTGTGTGTGTGTGTGTGTGTGTGATTATCCAGACTAAAATATTATGCTCTCATTACGAATGAGCTCTCTAGAGAAGAAAATTTAAAAAAACAGTTTTCACTTCTGCGGTATATGCATGACTCTTAAGGAATGAAATGAGTTCTTTCGGTGACTGGCGTGTGTATACACTGTTTATATACAACTCGTTAAAATTTCCATTTTCTGATTCCATGCGCCTATGGCTTAGGTGGGTAGCGACTCCGACTGACACCAGATTGGTCGAGTTTTGATCACGGCCAGAAGCAAGTGGATGTGTCTAGGCACACTGATACAGCAAAACAGGCTTGTATGTGGATGACGAATATACATGTGTGTGTGTGGCGTGCGTGTAAAATTATATATATTAAAATATAAATATATATTTAAAATTATATATATACATAATAAATAATAAATACTTCGCAAGACACACTTTGAAAAAAAAACACAAGCTGCTTGGCAGGAGATACCATTAGATACATTGAAGAAGCTTGTGATGTCAATGCCTGACAAAATGAAGGTTGTGATCAATGCAAAATGCTATTATTAACTTTATTTTGTCACAAGAATTTTTCTTGGTAAAGCATTTGTTCAGTAAATCAAATAAAATTACTTTCATTATATTGTTTATTTTCTGACAATATGCCTCATAAAAGATAAAATAGTTCTTGTCCTAATACTTTTACACAGTACTGTATATATATATATATATATATATATATATATATATATATATGTGTGTGTGTGTGTGTGTGTGTGTGTGTGTGTGTGTGTGTATTTATTTTTTTTTATAACCGTGTGGCCTCAAGCAAGGCATCTAATTGCCACTGTTGTGCAGGAGGTTACATAGAAGGAATGTTATAAAAAAGAGTGACAGGTTACAGCGGGTGTCAGGAAGTGGGTAAGAAAAGGATGAGAATAGTGATGAGAATGGGCTGGACGGAGAAAAGAGCATGAGAGAGAGGATGCAAGTTAGTGAAACAGAAGATGACAGTTGACTTTAAATTTGAATTCTTGAAGATTGTAGTTGTCGGGAAAGCAAATAAGCGGAAGAGCATTGCACAGGCGGGATGTGCGAGAAAAGAAGCTGTTAGAGTAGAATTTGCATTTACAACTTACCGGTTTCAATAGTAAAAGGATGGGACCTAGTTGCTAATCTTGTGGCTCGAGGAAATTTTTATAATGGGTAACATTGAGCTAAGTTCATCGGAGCAGAAGCAGCGAAAATATTTGTACAAAAGACACAGGGAAGCCACACTGCGTCAGTGAGAAAGCGAATATATATATATATATATATATATATATATATATATATATTCTGGTCATTTTCAGATTCAGCGCCATCAGGGACAACATTTCATTTTTTTTTTCGTTGACCTATTTTATGAATGACCAATTTTTACATATCCACAAATCATGAAACTTAATGTAGCTTCTGATATATACGACCAGTATTTCGCGATATCCTAATCTAGTAACTTCTTATGGCTTCTTACATAAAAACAACAAATAGTTATCCATCCACAAATCAATCAAATTGAGATACATCAATATAAATGACCACTATTTGCCTATACCACAATCGTAATATATTTGAGCCTCTTATATAAACGAGCAAAATTTACATATCCCCAAAACAAGCAAATTATTATAGACTCTAATATAAACGACTAATATTTGCATGTCCCTAAATCAAGTATATATTCAAGCCTCGAATATTAACGACTAAAATTTACCTGTCATTAAACAAGCTTATTCATCTAGCTTATGATATGAGTAACAAATATTTACATATTCCATCAAGAAAATTATTATATACCCTCATATAAACGACAAATATTTTCCTATTCCCCAAAAAGTACATTCTTATCGACTCTAATATAAATGAACAAAATGTACGTATTCATAAATCCAGTTAATTTTTATTGACCCTAATATAAACGAACAGTATTTAGCTATTACCAAATCACGTATATTTTATCGCTTCTAATATAATCGACAAATATTTACCTATTCAAAAATGACGTAAATCATTATAGACAGATCTAAATGTTTAATGTATACCTATCCCCAAATTATGCAAATATATAGAGCCTCTAATATAAACTACCAATATTTGCCTAGCCACAAATCAGGCAAATTCTTTTAGCAACTAATACAAACGATCAATATTTGCCTTTCCTCAAATCAAGTAAATGGTTATAGGTTCTATTATCAATGACCAATATTTACCTATCACAAAATCAAGTAAAATTCTTATAGCCATTCATAGAAACGACCAATATTTACCTATCCAAAAATCAGGTAAATTCTTTTAGCCCATAATACAAACGACCAATATTTGACCTTCCTCAAATCAAATAAATGCTTATAGGCTTTATCAAAGACCAATATTTACTCATCACCAAATCAAGTAACGTTCTTATAGCCATTAATATAAACGGCTAATATTTCTCTTATCCGCAAATCATTTACATTGTAATGGCTTTTAATATAGACGACCTATCCCCAAAATAAAATAAATTCTTACGGTCTTTAATATATAAGATTAATATTTACTTATTCATAAAGTCAATGCTTGCAAACTCAAATATAAAGGAGCTTTATTTCAGTCAGTTATGTGCCATACGTAATACACGTTTTGGATGATCATATCTCGAAAGAGACATGACTGACTGGACAGAAGGTTGCCATTGATTACTGCGGTAGACAGATTGCCATCCAAGGCTATAGAACCTAATCTGTCCTATTCTTTAACTCATAATTGGAGGGAAGAGCGGATTAATACTTTTCTCAAAGGTTTTTTTTTTTTGCGTAAGTGAATGCAAGGAATCCAACTGGAATTCGAACTCGGCTCCCCGATTCGTTGTTCCGAGCTGATATCCACTGCACCACAATGCACATCCGCAAAAAGGGCTGTCAGCAGTAACAAGCCCAAATCAAGTAAGATTTTTATAGGTTTAATATAAACGACCAATATTGATCTATTACCAAATCAATAAATTCCTATAGCTTCAAATATAAACGACTAATATTTAACTAAATTCAAATCATGTAATTAATTTTAACCTCTAAAATAAAGGACCACTATTTGCCTATTCTCAAATCAAGTAAATTCTCATAGTCTCTAATATAACCGACCAATGTTTACCTCACAAAAAATTATGTAATTTTTTATAGCTTCTAATATAACCAAACAATATTTGCCTATCCCAAATCAACAAACTATTATAGAATCCACCAATATTTTCATATCCCTAAATCATGTAAATATTTATAGCCTGTACTATAACCGACCAATATTTACCTATCCCAAAATCATGTAATAACAAATGGTTTCTATTATAAACGAACTATATTTATCAATCCGAAAATCTAGTAAATACTTCGGACCTTTAATTAATAATGTCCAAATTTAGTTATTCACAAATCAAGCAAATTCATACGCCACTAAAACAAACGACCATCATTTGTATATCACTATATGTTTATGCCTGATGATTCAAGTATGACCGTTCAGTATTTGCCTATAACCAAATCAAGAAAATTCCAATATTTAAAAGACTAATATTTACCTATTTTCAAAAACGTAAACTATGGTAGCCTCTAATATAAACGACCAATATTTGCATGTCCTCAAATCATGTAATTTATTATATCGATTAATATAAACGACAAATATTTAGCTATCCCCAGAACAAGTAAATTATTACAGCCTATAATATAAACTACCAATATTTGTATATTCCCAAATCATTTATATTTTCATAGATTAATATAACTGACCAATATTATCTATCACCAAATTTAGTATACTCATATAACTGTTAATAAAAACTACCATTACGTACATATCCCCAAATCACCTAAAGCCGCTAATACAAGCGATAAATATTTGCTTCTCCTCAAATCATATAAATTCTTATAGCCTCTTTTACAAATCATCAATATTTATCTATGACTAAATAAGGTAATGCTAAGAGCATGTAATACAAAACACCAATATTTACTTGTCACAAATTAAAATCATTCTAACATTCTAATATGAACGACGAATATTTGCCTTGACTTAAAAATTATTACTTGCAGACTAAAATATAAAGGAAAGATATATACCAATCCCGAAATCAAATAGATTCGTATAGCCTCTTACATAAATGGCCAATATTTGCTCATCTCCAAACACAGTAAATTCTGGTAGTCTTTTAATAATGGAAGAATATTTTCTTATCCACAATTCAAATATATTTTATAGCCTCTAATATAAATTAAAAAAATATTTACCTATCCTCAAATCAAATAAATTCTAATAGCCTCAATCTAAATGACTAATATTTACCTATCTAAAAATCAAGGAAAAGTCCTATAGCTTCTAATTTAATCAACCAATACTTTCTATTTTTTTAAAAATTATATCACCCCAATCAAGGCGGTGACACCACTGATGCGCATGGAGCTACTTAAGAGTAAAATGATTAGAAAAGAGAAAGCCGGGAACCACATCCTAAACAGAAAACAAGGGATGAGCCTCTTCACCTGTTCTTCACCTGGATGGAGTGTGAACCGGGCGATGGTTAAGTCTATCTACAAATCATGTAATTTCTAATAGTCTCAAATATAAACAACCTATAATTACCTATAACCAAATCCAGTAATATCGTATAGTCTCTAATATAATTAATTAATATTTGCCTATTCCTATATTTAAATGCTAGTAAACTCTAACATAATCGACCAATATTTATCTGCCTCCAAATCATGTAAATTTATATAACCTCTACAGCGAGATTATTCTGAGGACCTTAGAAGTTATGCCAGGATTCGTCATCAGCGGTCACAATCTGAATAACATAAGATACGCAGATGATACAGTGCTGAAAACTGCAAGACATCTTAATAAAAGGTAGATGAAAAAAGTTGAAAGAACTACAATTAAACTACTAGTAAACGGAATTCAAGATCATCAGTAAACAGAGAAGCCCAAAATGCCAAATACAAGCAAGTACAAGACTTTGGAAATGTTCTAACCGAAGACGGAAAGTGCGACACTGCAATCCGAAGGCGAATTGCCATGGCCAAGGACGCATTCCAGAAGCTGAGCAGAGTATTAAAAGACAGGAAAATTTAGCTAGAAACAAAGAAGAGAATACTAAGTTGCTATGTGATGTTTGTTCTTCAATATGGCAATGAATGTTGGACAATATCATCAAAGATGAAAGAAAACTTGAATCAACTGAAATGTGGTTCTACAGAAGGGTGCTGCGAATATCATAGATCGAGTATGTAAAGTTTTACAAAAGATGGAAACGAAAATGAAATTAATGCTGAGCACCAGGAAAAGACAGCTGAAGTTCCTGGGACATGTGATGAGGAAGGAAGGCTTGGAGAATCTGATACTCACAGGTCAGATAGAAGAAAAGAGAGACCGAGGAAAGCAGCGGATAACTTATTTCACAGGCCTGATCAGGTGGATGGCAGAGCGGGGTTTGGGTTCGGTAACATAAGAAAGCGTGATAAGAGATACAAGCGATAGGGAGACTTGGAAGGCCATGATCGCCTACGTCTTGAAGAGACATGCCACATAGAAGAGAAATATAAACAACCAATGTTTTACTATCCCTAAATGATGATGCTTACATGATCTATATTTACATATAGTGAGATATTCCAATATTTACCGATATTAACTTATTCCAATATTTACATATTCCCAAATCTATTAAATTCTTAAAGACACTAATATAAACGATCAATATTTGCGCAAGCCTAAATGCAAATGTCTGCAATCTACCAATTTCCGAGACTCGTAAATGTTTAAAGAAAAACATCCACAAGCAATATTTACGTAACTCTGAATTAATAAATGGTTACTAGCTGAAAGTGCTCAATAAAAAACTATTCAAGAAACGAGTAAATGCTTACTGATGCAAACATATCTGATCAATATTTACGTTTCCTAGAACCAAACAGATGCTTGCAGAATGAAATCTAAAAAGTCATTATTGACATACCCGATGAACCAACATAATATAATTTCACGACTGTACCCATGCCGTAAAAGTGAAATCAAAATAGTTGTGAGAATTATATATATATATATATATATATATATACCCTTTAGATTTGGAAAAGAAATCACTCGGCCGGCGGTCGTGAGCGATGTAAAATTTACTCACCCCAAATCACCCACCGACTCCATTTTCTTAATTGTCGCCTGACGTAAACATAATGAATCGCTAACGGAAAACAAAAAAATGAAATTTTAATTAAAATTTCGAACGTGTTAGAAAGGATTAAATTTTTTTTTTTAAGAATAATAACAAAATTTGATTTTTTTCTCTTAATAATAGCATAACCATTGTTATGATAAAACTTTGTTTTTATTAAGTTTGAACCCTCTTAACATATGATATGCAATTTTATTTTGACAATTGAGTGGAGATACCTAAATTCGTAGTTTCTTTCTTCTGTTTGACTACAATCTCCATCTCATAGATGATAAAAACAATAACAAATCTGATTTTCTCAACGATTTTCTATAAAAAATTACTTTCTTGTATAATTTGTTTTTCAGTGCGTGGTTGAAAGAAGTATGCATATTTTTTCTTTCTTTCAGCTGTTCTTTTTTACTTTTCGTAAGCGGGAGGAAATATAGGCGTTGAGTCAAGGATAACATTTTTCTAAATGAGTTTCTAAAAATCTGTGAGTGTCTTTAATCTGGGCGAGAGTGACATTTTGGCTCTACTCTGGAAGCGTTAATTAAATGAATGTTTACACTAACCGGGAGGATAACAGCGAGACAGGAGCTTGTGAATCTAAATTGCATTTGTCAGATCTTGCATTGATAATTGCGGGATGTCGTTGTCTTTTGTTTAACCACACATTTCGACGTAAATCAGACGCTATGCATAAGACCAAAAAGTTAAATAATGTCATTGTAGGTCATTCTAAGTAATTTGTGAATCTTCAATGGATTGTAAAAGTAATCAGATTATCTTTTTCTAAATTTCAAGGAACGTTTCATTGCGAGATTTTTTATCGACCGCGGGCGAGTAGAGCAATAAACTTTAATTGCACAATTAAGTTTTTAATAGACTGATTTGATCAAGGCGAGTGAAATCTCAAAGGCTATATATATATATATTAAAATTAAGTAATTGATATATATATATCAAAAGTAATTAATTAATCAATCAATCACTCTCTCTCTCCCTCTCTCTCTCTCTCTATATATATATATATATATATATATAAAACCTTAAAGATAGATTCATGTATAGATGTAAAGTAAAGATATCGTTATGTAAAGATAAATTCCTGTATAGATGAAAAGGTCCTACGCTCCTCTCTATCATATGTCCTACGCTCTTTCTAAGATCCCAAGTAGGCATGTACGCCGATGACACCACAGTTTACTCTCACCTCGATCAAAAATCTGGTGTGGGCGACAAAGTGAACCTCGCTGCCGAGCTTGAAATGGACCTCCAATCCGTAGTGGACTGGGGTAAGAAATGGCTCGTAAGTTTTAATGCTTCCAAAACGAAGCTGCTATCAATTAACCATAATAGACAATCGCACCTACCTCTCATTAGCGTGGAACAGACTTGCCTCCCAGTAAGTAAAACACTACGCCTCCTTGGCCTCACACTCTCAGCGGGCCTCAAGTGAAATGACTATATCGAATCCATTGTTAAACCCGCTGCTATGAATGTCGGCTCTCTGTGCAGGGCCCGGAAGTTTTTCCCGTCTGAATCTATCCTGCACATATATAAATTTACCATCTGCCCGTGTATTGAATACTGCTGCCACATTCTCCTCGGGGTTCTTGACAAAATACAACGGAGTATCTGTAGTGTGATCGATACCGACTTGGTAGAACGCCTGCAGTCACTCTCTCACCGGCGTGATGTGGCTTCCCTGTGCTTCTTCTATAAATATTTTCACGTCTTCTGCTCCCATGAACTTACATCACTGGTGCCTCCTAGGTACGAATTTGCACGAGGTACTAGATTAGCAACTAGGTCTCACCCTTTTACAGTGAAACTGATAAAATGTAACCGGAATTTCTACTCCAACAGCTTCTTTTCTAGCACTTTCCGCCTGTGGAATTTCCTTCCACATACTTGGTTCCCCGACAACTACAATCTCCAGGAGTTTAAATGTAAGGTCAATAGACACCTCCTAACATACTAACTTGCATCAATTCTATCTACTCAACCCTCATCCTCGGTATGCTTACCCATCTATCACCCTCCTTCTGATTTTTCCTATATCTAACCACTCATTCTCATCACTTTCCCCTTTGTAACCTCCTGTGCAACAGTGGCAGTGGAATGCCTTACTCGGGGTGAAATGATATATATATATATATAAATGAATAGACTGAGATATGTACAGAATAAAATAGATAAACACTGAAAAATATATATAAATTTGAAGAGACTTTGAATTATACTGACTTCAAATATTTTAATAAACCTTGTCTAACTAAACATAGAGTAAAATTGAGAAATATCATTTTTATGTACTTTTATTCTCAATTTTCTGAATTTGACTGTGCAGAAGTGTTTGACAGGATTTGTTAAAATTTACTAGCATATCTTCTGTTCTGCTTTACACCCTTTAGTCATTTTCTATAATTTTCAATAAGATTCTTGCATGAAGATTTTGACAGTTTCACCTATTCGTCTTCTCAGACTTTTTTTCCGTTCCTTTGAATCTCTTGCGTCTCCTCTCAACTTCAAGTTTTTCCGAAAATGTTCTCTTGGATTAAAATTCGGTGACTGGCTAAAACATTTCAAAACATCAATTCCATTTTCATTGAACGAGTATTGAGTTGTTTTATCTCTGTACTTTGGATCCTTGTCCTGTTAGAATACAACATCTCGGTGAAGCTCCAAAGATATTGCACTTTTTAATAGATGGATTGATAAGATTTGCTTGTATTTTGCTGCATTCATTCTTCCTTCGATAACTTTCATTTCTTCTACTCTGTGATATGAAAACAAATTTTAAATCATAACACTTCCCCCGCCAGATTTGACTTTTGGCATGGTGTTTACTGGTTTGTATTCATTTCCTTTTTCTCACATGCTTCAGTCAGTCAGTTAAGTGCCATACGTGAAACACGCTTGGGCGATCATGTCTCTTTCGAGACATGACTGACTGGGCGGAGGATTAGTTTGCCATTGCTTCCTGCGGTAGACTGGTTACCAACTAAAGCTATAGAACCCAATCTGTCCTGTTATTTAACCCATAACTGGAAGGAAGAGACGGATTAATACCTTTCCCAATGGTATTTGCGGGTAAATGAATGCAATGAATTCAACTGGAATTTGAACTCGGCTCCCCCGATTTCTCGTTCCGAGCCGATATCCACTGCACCACAATGCACATTAGTGCACATACTTACGTGCACGTATGTCTCCCAAATTCCCAGTTTGCGTTTCATCTGACCGAATAACTTTCTTCCAGAATTCATGAGACGCGTGTTTATACTCTTAACAAATTCCAAACAGTCTTGCACATGTTTACGTTTAAATAGTGGTATCATTTTGTTTTTAATAGTGGCGTCTTTCCTGTACGATTTAACGATCTTGTAGTTGTATCTTTACTGACTTCAATTCCATCAATTTTTAGTTTGTTCTGAACTTCTCTTTCAGTCAAAAATATCCCACTTTATATATTGTTCAGTAGCCTCGTTTAATTTATGATGACGTCCACTCCTTTAAATAATTTCAACATTATCATATTTTTTCACTTTCAAACAACAGCACCCAATATACACGCAAGCAAATTTAAGTCTTGAGCAATTTTTCGAAACCCCTTGACATTTTGGGCAGCTTTATAATCTTTTGTTGCTTATCATTTCACAATTCTTTTGTTTTAAACATTTTAAGTTCAGATATTGAAACAGTCTTTCGTGTATTAGACCTGATGTCACTATAGCCCGATTGAGTGAGGTGCTTGAGTAATGCATGTATTGAAGATAACCAGTGATTGATTGAAATGCAAACCATATGAAAATAATTGCAAATAGTTTTAAAATGGCCATTTTATCGTCTTATTTGTATAGGCGTTAAATACTTTTGCACACAATCAAACATGGAAATTGGTTGTAAATGTACATAACAATGTTTTATAATTTTTCTTTATGCTTAGACAATGTTCATTAAAATATTTGAAGTAAATAATATTTAAATTGAACAATTTTTATTGTAAAATGTATAAAAAACAGATGTGTTAAAACTTTTGCTACCTATTGTAGATAGATAGTAGGTGTGCAAATATATATATATATATATATATATATATATATAGATAGATAGATAGATAGATAGATAGATCGATCGATCGATACTTGAACAGATTAATATATACATATATATATATATATATGCAAATATATATATATATGCGCACATATATATATATAGTTCAATTAATAAATATACATATGGGAATACACACGCATAAAATATTAATAATATGTTGATAAAATTTTATAATATATAATTAAAACAGTGCTCAATATATATATATATATATATATAGAGAGAGAGAGAGACAGACAGACAGACAGACAGACAGACAGACATATATGCAGTTAAACAGACATGAGCAAAGACGTCGATAGTTAAGTAGGAGACACAAGATAGATAAATAGATAGATAGATAGATAGATAGATAGATAGATAGATAGATAGATAGATTTGCACAAAGATGTTGATAGATAGATAGATAGAAAGAAAGAAAGAAAGAAAGAAAGAAAGAAAGAAAGAAACTCTCGATTGTGTTACCGTTTCATCATGTGACGCTGACCGCTTGCTCATGTTTGTGTGTTCGTCTTACATATTCCTCGTTTTTCTGTTTTGGTCATTTCCCTCCAACGACCATGTATTCAGAAATCAATGTCTTATAACGAAGAATTTGGCATTTATCAATTCCAAAATGGAATGCATATTCTTTTAATTTGCAACTTTCATTACCTCTGTACCTTTTAAATCTTACATCACTATTTTATGGAATTAAATAATAAGCGTATTTACTTTATGGCTTTTATTTTTGTGACAATGATTTTTGCTATGTTCAGGGCACAAGTGCCACTCAGGGTAGACGGTTACATTGTCAGAGGCAAATGCCACCAAAACTCAAGTGGGCCACTGGAAATGAAAGGGAGGGAAGACGGATCTTTTAGTATTTTAGAGTTGAAGTATACTTTAGAATGAACTGGAAACTCAATGATAAATCAATAATCATATTCAAGAGCACGGGGAGGAGTGTGAATCGGACGAAGGGTAAAACTATCTACTCCTATCTACGAAAATGTTAAACTAATTGTAAATGAAATTTAAGAGTTTTAGGCAGAGAGATTAGAAGTATCTATTTAGAGTAATCCTTAGTAAACAGGAAACAAAGGATAAAGCTTTACAGTTGTTCAAAGGATCATGGAAGGGTGTAAAACGGGCTTTTAGCTCTTTTCACACCCTTCCATGATCCTTATGATGGTGTTTTAACTCTGAAACTTTATAATAATTAATTCGCAGTATGCTATTATTATTATTATTATGTCATTTTTTCACCATATTTCGATTTCTGCTTTGGTCTCACTACCAACCAAGTCTGCGGGGAGACCTAAGGCAGGTCGTGGCGTGTTGTTATGACTCCATTTCATGTTTTTCTATCTTCCCTATCATTCCTAGCATTACATAGATAAAGTTTTCCTTAGTGTGTGGGCTGTACTTAATAAGACAATTTTTTGTATATCTCTTAAGCTGGGGTTTCCAGGGATTCTTTCGATGTGTTGTTTTGTTCCATTTTTTATCATTCCAAGTGCACCTACTATCACTGGCACAACTCTTGTTTTCAATTTCCACATTTTTTCTATTTCAATTTCCAGGTCTTTATATTTTGACAGTTTTTCAAATTCCTTGATTGCTATGTTACAATCCGCTGGACAAGCCATATCAATTAATAGACAAGTTTTCTCCTTCTGGTTTTTAACAATAATGTCTGGCCTGTTTGCTTCAATTTTTCTGTCTGTGTAGATGGTGTAATCCCATAGAATGGTTACATCTTCTATTTCTGTAACCGGTGCTGGGTGATGTTCATACCATTGTTTGTTTACAGCTTTTCCATAATGTTTGCACATTGCCCAATGTAAATATTGCCCAACTCTATCGTGGCGATTTTTATATTCATTTGGGGCAAGCACAGAACAGCCTGAGATTAGGTGGTCTATTGTTTCTTGGTGTTTATTACAAAACCTGCATTTTGGATTCATATTATTATGCATAATATTTGCCTGAAAGTTTCTAGTGAAAAGACTTTGGTCTTATGCTGCAAGAATAAAGCATTCAGTTTCAGGCTTTAATCCAGATGCACGTAACCATCGATGAGTATTAACTTTGTCAACATTGGATTTATTGACACGTTATGGATATTGGCCATGCAGAGGTTTGTCTTGCCAGCGCTGTTTCATCTGTTCAAGAGCTTTATCTTTGGCTTTCATTTTCATATTTTTTTCCGCAATAGTTGGTTCTTTGCTTCTGTTTTGCTTTTCTACAGAATCTATTAACTGTAAATCTTGTTTGTATTTACTGCCTTCTTTTATTATTGAATATTTTTTCTTTCTTTCTTCATGTTGCCTTACTAATTGTATCATCCAATCCTTTGTTGTTTCTATGTATGTTAGTAAGCCAATAGTTGTTGTCTTGTATGACAATTCCAGCTGAATAAGACCTCTTCCACCTTCTTTACGGGGTATGTATAGACGGTCTACATCAGCCTTTGGATGATGCATCTTATGCTTAGAAAGAAGCTTTCTTGTTTTAGAATCCATTCGCCTGATGTCGTTTAGAGTCCAGTTTAAGATGTTAAAGCTGTATTGGACAACTGAGATTGCAAGGCTATTAATGGCCATAACTCTGTTCTGTGAATTTAATTCAGTTTTTAATATCATTCGTAGCCTTCTATAGTACTCTTTACGCACTATTTCTTTCATTTTTTATGGTGAATGTTTTCACTCTCATTTACACCTAGGTATTTATAAGCTTCTTCTGGTTTCAATTCTTTTATTGTTACAGCACGGTCTAAGCTAATTGAGGATGTTTCTTGTATTGATCCACGTAAAACTGTAGCTTTAGCACATTTATTCAAATTGAATTTCATTCCAATGTCTTCGCTGAAGCATTTTACAGTTTGCAGAAGACCTTCCAGCTCATTATCATTCTTAGCATATAACTTTAAGTCATCCATGTAAAATAGATGGCTTATTTTCTTTTGGCCTATTTTATAACCACATTCTATCTTATTAAGTTGACAGGTTAGTGCTATTAATGATATGCAGAATAGTAAGGTAGATAAAGAATCACCTTGAAATATACCTCTTTTGATGTTTATTTCATCAGACTTATAGGTTCCATTTATATGATTGAGGTAAAGGGTTGTTTTCCATATAGACATGCACTGTTTGATGAAATTGATGATGACGGGCGATATCTTGTATATATTTAAAGTCTTTAAAATCCAGGAATGTGGCACACTATCGAATGCCTTTCGATAATCTATCCAGGCAGTACTAAGATTTTTCTTTGTACTGTAGCAGTTTTCCAGGATCATTTTGTTAATTAGCAATTGGTCTTTACATCCATAACAGCCACGTTTGCACCCTTTTTGTTCAAGCGGCATCATGTCATTTCTTTCTCAGAATAAATATGTCTGTTTTGTTAAAATAGATGTTAATAATTTATATGTTGTCGGAAGACATGTAATTGGTCTGTAGTTTTTCGGGTTGTTTGTGTCACCATCCATAGACGTCGTAGGTGTTCTTGAAACCAGGTGTTAGTTATTACCTGGTCATTTGCTATGCACCATTGCACCCAATTTTCTCCTCGTTCGTTGCGGAATCCTAAACCAAAGTTTCCAGTTGTCATACCTTCCCTCTCCTTGCCTACTTTGGCATTCAAATCTCCCATGATAATCCTGATTTCTTGGCTTTTATATTGAATAAATAGATTCTATTTCTTCCTCGTTGCTTTGTGTTGTTGGTGCATATATGACTACAATTGCTATGTTGAACGGTCTCCCTTTCAGTTTGAGAACTGGCAGTATCCCAAAACACATTCCTTAATTTCTTTGTCCAGTATTAAGCCGACTTCTTTTCATTATTTTTGCCTCCGGCGTATATTATTTTATGGTTGTCGCTGTTTGGCCATCTGGTTTCGCATATTCCCAGAATATTGATTTTTAGTCTGTTCATTTCCTACTTGACATTCTCTAGTTGTCCGCAGCTGTTTAACGTTCTGACGTTCCATGTCCCCAAGGTAATCCTTTCTTTGTTGCGCACAGTGCAGGGTAACGGCCCAGAGACACCTGTTACTTATGTCGTTCCTTCCCAGGTGAGGGACATATTTTGGGAAAAACTGTTCCCTTTACGCCGTTTTTGCTAACTGTCGCCGGATGATGGTCAGGTGACATCTGTTGCCCATGTCGGTCCTTACCGAGTGAGGAATTGCTCTCTTTGGGAGCAACCCCCTTCACGCCGTTAGGTTTAATATGTATTCGTTGTATAGCCATGATTTTATGCCGGATAGAGATAGTGGGGTGGTATCCTGTTGCCTTTTCTACGCTGGTTTATTGATTCATTAAGAGTTCCTCCGCTCATTGTAGGTTATTTTTCTTTATTCTACCGTGTTGCTAACATCCCGTATATACATATATATATATATATATATATATATATATATATATATAAAGAGTAGTGGAAGAAAGAACAAATATTAAAATATTAAGTTTATACTTATACTAAGTTTAGAGAAGTATTCCTGTTAAAAAAAAGTCAATTCCCCTAGTTAGGAGTAACTAGCAAAAAAAAAAAAGCATCACATATCCAGTAAACAGAAGATATTCTCTTTGAAATTTCGTCCTTCCTCAAAGAGCACTTCTGTTTTAATTTGGGTATTTCCGGCAAATGCATATTCTTTTTGCGATACCATGTGGGGGGACACACATAGACGATACCATAAGGGGGGACACACACTGACGATACCATAAGGGGGACACACACACAGACGAATTATAATGCTATTAAATATTTTACAATACAAAAATCAATTTTTAATTAAACATTAATATATTTATAAAAAAACAAAAGAAAACATTAAATTATTCTGAATTATGTTTTACATTGTCAAAGCAAATCTTCGTTTATAACCGTCTAAATATGTGTTGAGTTTTCCTCTTAATGTTTTATAATGCGCTCGATAATATCCATCAAGCTCTCTAATTTTATCTAATTAATAACTTATATTAATTGAATAAAATCTTTTGAATCATAATCTCCGTCTTTATGGGTTCTCCTATTCTCTCTCTCTCTCTCTCTCTCATATATATATATATATATATATATATATATTTGCTGAGGTGATGTGTTATCCCCCGTGGGGATTTTCATATCGAAATGATCATCAAACATCATTGAATTAATCCTTTTTTAATTTATATATAGAAATATATATATATATATATATATATATATATATATATATATATATATATATATATATATTAGATATCTAAGTTCATTTTTCTTTTGATGGACAGGGAAATCCCATCCATAATAGCCAAAGCAAACACAGCATTCGATAATCTTAAGCATAGGTTATGGAACACAAAGAATATTTTCCAAAGGTAAAGATCAACATATACAGAAGAGCTATCCTCTCAGGCCTTGTTTATTCTGCTGATAGTTGAACCCTATATCACAAGCACGAAAACTAACTTGGCGCATTTCACATGCTCTGTCGTAGTGCCATATATGGTATAAAATGTGATGACAAGGTCAAGAATAGTAAAATACTTACGAAATGCAACAACATCGCAGGCTTTGAAATCATTCTGTCAATGACACAATCTAGATTAGTTGGTCATGTTGAGAGAATAGATGAGCATAGGCTTCCAAAATGGTGTTGTTTTGACAACTACCAAACTCCAATCGATAAGTTGGACGTCTAATTTTAGGCTATTGAAAGATAACTTGAAATGTCTCAAATTTCATCTGAAAATCTGGGAAGTCAAAGCATTAAACCAAGAAGAGTAGCGTAAGATGTTTCATAATTTAAAGGGTTTTAAGGTTATTGACTAAAGCACAGGGATTAGCTTCGTCAAGCTCTGAAGCAGAGACACCATCAAAATCCTCCTTCAACAAATTTAATCAGTCAGTGTGTCTTTGTCACCTGCATCAACGCTGAGCTTGTATCGCACTCAAGAAAGCACAAATGAAATGTTTTCCCCTTACCAGATTTTCTTCACAATTACTCAAAGAAAGCACGCATAAGAGTAAAACAAAGAGCGCGATTCATTGCTGACTCTTATTTGTCATTCACCATAAGAGAATCCACCATATATATATATATATATATATATATATATATATATATATACAGAGTGTGAACCTAAATTTGGTAGACAGTAAATGATTTCAGAATTAGAGTAATAGAAGCTTGTAAAAGGCTCAATTCCAAAGAGTTTCTTCCGGTGGACTCTCTGGGGCTGTAAACAATTTCTGCAGCGACACGTTGCTTCTGTTCCGCTGTGCAGACTGTTTTGAGTCAACCAGTTTTTGGTAAATGGTTTGTCTCTTTAGTGATTGGGTACCAAATGTTTCGAAACATTTTGTTCTGTCTCAGCATTTTGAGATTCCAAATACTTTTTAACACATATTTTGATTCATCAGTATTTAAATTATTTGCCATTATGGGAGTTCTGAGTTATCGGAAAAGAAAACAATTTTTTAATATAAATTTAGTTTAAAAATTTTAATTAATATATCACAAATATTATAGTTATAATGAACACCATTATAATATTATAACAGATAAACAGACCTATTCCACCTATTCCGAGTGTTTTCGGCTATACTTTTAGCCATTTATGAGGAGGGATGATATTTTACGTATAAGAGAATAAATGCTGTGTTATGTATAATGTAGAGTAGTGGTGTGTGTTATGTAACGAACACGTTAAGCATGTTGTTAGCGTGTTCGCAGTTGATATTCTTGAGGGTTTTTCGTTTTTATTAATAAGGCCTCTATTACTTTTAGTCTTTTTTTTTCTTGCATGTGAACATTTGTGTTGTCAACTAGTAAGTTCCGAATAGAGTTTGTTTGGTTTCCGTGTGTGTTAAAATGAGATCGAACTGACTCCGCTGAGAGAAATTTAGCATCAGTCTTCGAGTCAGTTTCGTATCGTATAATTTTTTTTTTATAATCATATCGCCCCAAGAAAGGCATTTTATTGCCACTGTTTTGCAGGGGGTTACATAGGAGGAAAGTTATGAGAAATAGTGACAAATTATAGAGGGGGTCAGGAAATGGGTAAGCGAAGGATGAGAATACTGATGAGAGTGGAGTGGACGGAGAAAGGAGCATGAAAGAGAGGATGCAAGTTAGTGAAATAGGAGATGACTATTGACTTTACATTTAAATTCTTGGAGATTATAGCTGTTGGGAAAGCAAGTAAACAAAAGGAATTCTACAGGCGGTAAGTGCAAGAAAAGAAGATGCTGGAGTAGAATTTGCGTTTACAATTTATTGGTTTCACAGTAAAAGGGTGGGATCTAGTTGCTAATGTTATGGCTCGATAAAATTCATATATAGGAGGTACCAGTGAGCTAAGTTCATCGGAGAAGAAGCCGTGAAATTATTTGTAGAAGAGACACAGGGAAGCCACATTGCGCCAGTGAGAAATTGACTGTATCTGTGCTGCCAAGTCGGATCGATCACATTACAGATTCTCCGTTGGATTTTGTCAAGGACCCCTAGGTGGATAACAGGAGCACCAGACCAGATATGGCAGCAGTATTCAATGCATGGGCGGATATTATTTACGAAATTATTTACGAAATTAGAACGTAGTTCTTCAAAGGACACGTGAATTCGTAAATAATGTTGATTCGTTGTAGTTTGGATCTGGCGGGTGAATTATTGTTTTTATTTTTTTATTATTTGGTTAGTCGTTTAAAATTTAGTAAAATAGATGATCATTTAATTTTTTTTTTGTTTACTTCGAAGGGATTTGCGTATTTTAGGATGATGTTCCGGAGTGAAGATTCCTCCTGTTTATAGTTGCTATGAATTTAGTTTTTGTAGAAGATAAAAATGTTATCATTATTATCAGTGCATATACAATATCTGTTACTCAGGTTTGAAAGAAAATACTTTAGTATGGTAACCAAATACAAAATTTGAATATCCATTGTTAACGAGTGTTTGTTTAACATTATAAAGTTTTTTTTAAAGAATAATGATCGTAAGGAAGAATTCTCGTCAGATCTCGTGAGGAAATTTTTAATGACGCCGATTTTATATGTAAAAGAACATTGACTAATGAAATTAAGGTGACAGAAATTGTTACTGGTGTTTTAAATATATATATATATATATATATATATATATATATATAGAGAGAGAGAGAGAGAGAGAGAGAGAGTGAGTGAGAAATGATAGAAGTATTATTACGAGATTCCCCGACGGCGTCTAAGAACGGGAGTTTATTTTTAAGGCTAAGTTCATATGTAAAGTTGAGGATGGAGTTTTTTTTTTTAATGCTGATTTAAGTTTATCGATTTCGTTTGCGTTCTGAGCAAAAATGAAAATATCATCCTTATAGTGGACGTATATTGTGAGTTTGGTAATTTTTTTTAAAAAGTATCTTTTCAACGTGGAACATGTAAAGGTTAGAAAAGCATGGAACAAGAAGATTTCTTATGGTCATAAAATGGTGTCTGGCTAGTGCATGCAAGCCGGAGTTATATATATATATATATCAGGATTGGAGGACCCAATATGCTGTTCTCGTATTGATTATATAGCTAGATGGAGAAGTGATGGAGAAGTTTCCAAACGTATTTGCGAGTAAGTGAATGCAACGAATTCAATTGGAATTAGAACTCAGCTGTCCGACCTTTCATTCCGATCAGATATCTATTGCACCCACACCCTCCTATATATATATATATATATATATATATATATATATATATATATATATAACGTAAGATTTTGCAAGTTTTATAGTAGTATTGGACTCATGTAACTGAATACTGTATTATAGAGTTTACCAACAATGACTGTGTTTCACAATATATATATATATATATATATATATATACTACTGTATGATAATAATAGTGTCTCCATTTAGAAAAGAATTGGCTAAGTTTAATGTGCATATGTTTGCGAAAAAGTTATAATTGTTGAGACGTATTCAATAGTATTTTTCTTTCTTTAAACTTTACTTTTCTTTTCCGTTCCTTATTAGATATACATCCATCGGGATTAAGGCCTTAGTGGCCATATCTTTGCAGCGGTCAGTGAATCCATTCTTGCGGAGGATCGATAATCGGAAGTGACCAAGCATTCTTTTATGCAAACAATTTCTTTCTCGCTTTTCTCTATTTCTTTTTGTTTTTTTGTTTTTTTAAGGAAAAAATAAAAAAGCAGAAAGAAAGAACAGTATATGGTGTCCATGTTTATTTTTCTTAGTTACTTTCTGTCTCAGTGCTTTCAAACCTTTCTTTTCGACTAACAACTGAGGGATGGTAGACAATGCTCACATCAACCCAGAAGAGATTCTAAAATAAAATTCTTGATTTTGGTTACATGCTGATTGTTAGATGAAATGAGGAGAGATCTTTTCAGCATCCCATCGGATAGATAGATAGATAGATAGATAGATAGATAGATAGATAGATAGATAGATATAAACAATCTTGAATACAATTAATAGATAGATAGATAGATAGATAGATAGATAGATAGATAGATAGATAGATAGATAGATAGATAGACTTATTATCCTACTTTTAAGACAGTACTCGTTTTATGAATATACAATTAACAGGTGTATATTATGAGTTAGTCTATTGATTGAGAATACCTCTCGTTACACAACGCGATAGTTGTCCGAAACCCTAAATTTATCAATATCTACCATTCATGAGCAATTATTAATTTTAGATACTCCATTCACTATGTTTTGGTACCACATGATCTAAGTGAAAAGACTATTTTGGATGGTATTTCTATCTGTGATTTTCTATATAAACGCATTTGAAATCCACCCTTTTTTAACCAAATTGTGATGGATGATGAGAAATGGATCGTTTACAACAATATTCAGCGAAAATGATCGTAGGTTAAGTGACATGCACCAACTTCAGCTACTCCAAACGCAGTTCTTACCCTTAGAAAGTCATGCTCTGGCGGGAATGGAAAGGGATCCAGTTCTGTGTGCTCCTGCCAAGTAACCAGGAAATTGTTTTTGAAATATAATGCACGAATCTAGATGAATTAAACGTAGCAGTTCAAGAAAAACTCCCAGATTTGGCGAAGAGGAAGTGTGATGTTTTCTATCAGGATAATACCAGGCCTCACGTTTTTTTGGCGACAAGGCAAAACAAAATTGTTGCAGTTTGTTACCCCACCTGCCATATTCGTCAGGCGTTGCGCCATGGGATTTGCATTTATTCAGGTCCTTGCAAAATAATCTCAATAGTAAAAACTTTAATTCTTTGAATGACGTAAAAAACACGTAAAAGAGTTTTTGGCGAGAAAAAGCTGTGTATGAAAAGGGTGGTTATGAAAAGGGTGGGTATAAAAAAGTGGGTATGAAAAGGGTGGGTATGAAGGTATTTTTAGACTCAACGGCTATATTCCCCAATGGACCAAATTCAAATTCATAGCGTTGTATCCATCCATGACTCTACAACATTATTTGGCTTACAATCACATCCCATTGAAACACCAGTATTAATGCAATTAATCTCCCAGTAACTACCTAGATTGGTAACCGCTACCGAATACCAGGTGTATAGGCGTAAATTTGCTGGGGTATAATGGATATGATTCGAAAAAGTTAATCAGAGAGCCGAGATCAAATTCCAGTTTAGTTCGTTCTCTTACGCGTAAATCCCCAAGGGAAAGTTACAAATCTATTCCCCGCCCGCCAGATTATTTTCACTAAACCCTTATAATCTTCAAAAAATAGAATAAAATTACGTATAAAATATTTAGATTTCGGCATTAAATGACCTATAGATGTTAACATGCCGCAAAACAAAAACAATCTATCAGATATGTAGTAATAGGTAGAGGGATTTAGACTGAAGTAAACGCCCATAGCGAAGTGTTCCCTCAAAGAGGATCAACAGACTGTTGTCCATGACAGAGACGAATCGACTGCTGAAAAAAATTGGATGTGGTTTGACCCGAAAAGGGAGGAGTTTAGACAAGTTTACTTGTCTAACAACACCCGATTATGGGGCTAGTGTTGCTAAAGATATTTTTTACAATTATTTAAACTGGAATCGAACTTACTATCTCCAGCTTGGAAAAACAGGTTTTCAAACGTGGCTGGAGCCTATTAATAAAGCAGGTTCCTTATTTTTGTTTTCAAAACGTCGCAGTACAAACAGAAAATATTAATGGAACACCAAAAAACAAAAATGAAGACAATGAGATGAAACAGAAAACAGTGGAGAAACACTGCGCAGAAAACTGATTAGGGAAAGAAGAAATGCGGTCGCCGGTTACCGAATAGAGAGGACACGATTTGATGTCCTTGTAGATATAAGTCTGCCGGAGAGAGACGAGCGATGGACAGTCAGATGAAATGAAGGAGTTAATATTATGCAGATGGGCATCGACAAGCCAACGAGAAAGGCTAAATAGCATGAGAAAAAAAGCAAACAGAAATATAAAAAGTAAAATGACCGTAAAGGCTAACAAACCTCCCACTTCAACCCGAGCACAAAAAATACTTGGTAGAAAAAAAAGCCTAGGCAAAAAAATAAAAGATTACGGATGGAGAAATAAATAAGTAAGGAAGAACATGAATAATAAAAAATATCTTTGACGAAAAGAGTAGCAGATAATTAAGGACAGAATAACAAAAGGATAAATAAGGAGTAAAAAAACCAGGAGGAAGGATTAGGAGTAAAGGAAATGAAAACTAAAAGTAAGAAATAAAGAAAGCAATAACATAAAGGCAAAAAACAAAAGCTAAAAATATGTCTGAAGGAAGAAGAAATGGAGGGAGAAATGAAGAAAATGAAGAAAAAATAAGAAGGAGAAATGAACTAAGAAATAAAAAAGAAGAAATGAATGAAGAAATATAAAAGAAAAAGAAGAAGCAATGAATGGAAAAATAAAGAAAAAGATGTAAAAACAGAAGAAGAGAAAAAAAGAAATGAATGATGAAATAAAGAAATGGAAAAGAAAGAAGAAATGAAGGATGAAATAAAGGAGGTGAAGAAAAAAAGAAAGAGAAATTTAAAAGAAGAATAAACGAGGAATGACAAAAGAAGAATAAACGAAGAATGAAAAAGAAGAAATTAATGGTGAAAAAAAGAAGAAGATATAAAGAAGAAGAAAAAGAAGAAGAAAAGAATGGTGAAATAAAAGAGGAGAACAAGAAGAAGAGATGAATGGAGAAATAAAGAAAGAGAGAAAATAGAAGAAATGAATAGAGAAAAAAGATGAAGAAGGAGAAGAAGAAATGAATAGAAAAATAAAGAAAAAGAAACAGAAGAATAAGAAATGAAAATGAAATATAAGAAAGAGAAATATAAGAAGAAATAAAAGAAATAAAAATGATGAAAAAAAGGAAAAGGAATGAATTACTAAATAAAAAAACAAGAAGAAGAAAGGAACATAGAAATAAATAAGATGAACAACAACAACAAACAATCAATAGAGAAATAAAGAAACAGAATAAAAAGAAATGAATGCAAAAATAAAGGAAAAGAAGAAGAAGAAATAAAAGGAAAATAAAGAAAAAGAAGAAGCAGAAGTACGAGAAATGAATGGTGAAATAAAAAAGATGAAGAAATGAGGAAATAAATAAAGAAGATGAGGAAAAACAACAAGAAGGAGAAATTAAATATGAAATAAAGAATAAAAATGAATAGAGATATAAAGAAGAACAACAAGAACAACAAGAAATGAATGAATAGATAAAGAAAAAGAACCAGAAGAGAAAGAAGAAGAAATGAATAATAAAAGAAAGAAAGAAAGAAAGAAAGCCGAAAGAAAGAAGAAGTAGAAGAAGAAGAAGATAAAGAAGAAGAAAAAAAAGGAGAAGAAGAAATGAAAGGCGAAATGAAGAAGAAAAAGAAGAAGAAATGAATGGAGAAATAAATAAGAACAAAAATAACTGGAGATATAAGAAAGGTGATGACGAAGAAAAAAGAATTGAGAAACAAAAAAAGAAGAGGGAGAAAATGTAAAAAGAAAAGGAAAAAATGTAAAGAATAAAAGAAAGCTGAACAAAAACAATAAGGAAAGCAATAAAAAAGGCAAAAGAAATCATATAAACCATAAAAAATAAAAGAAAATATATTAAAAAGAAATAAATGAGAAAAAGAAAAGAAGATATGAAGGGATACGGAATAAAGACAATAAAAAAACAAGGTGAAAAGGAAAAATTAAAGAAAGCAAATGAAGAGTAGAAACAAACGTATAAAAAGAAAGAGTGAAAGAAACTAACAAAGAAAACAATAACACCAGAAAATTTAACAATAAAAACAAACAAACAAAAATGGAAAGAAAATATATACAAGAAGAAGAAAAAGCAAAAATACAGAATCTCCTCCCGCCTCAAAAGTTACTGGAAGGAGACTAAACAATAAATAAATAAATCCTGGTACGAAAAATGATCAAGAAAAACGAAACCAAACAATAAAAAAGGTTCTTTAAAACTAATCAATAAAAGAATTTAAAAAAAAATATGGGAAAAAAATTAATGAAGAAAGAAAGTAAACTAAAAAAATGAAATGAAGAAAAAGAAGCAAACACAGAATGAAGAACAAAATTCGGGGGAAAAGAGACGATAACAAGAAAATGAAAAAAGACAAAAAATGAATGGATACAAAAATTTATAAAAGCGGAAATGAGGGGGAAAGAAGGCAAGGTGAAAAAGTAAAAAGATGAAGACCAAAAATATGGAGGAAAGGAGGACAATGAAGAAAAAGAGGAAAAGGTAATAAAACGATGAAAATAAAGTGAAATAAAAAGATGAAATGTTTGATAGAAAGAAGAGAAACAAAAAGGAAAAAAACAAGAAAAGAATGAGAAAGAAAGAATAAAGTAGAAGGAAGAATTCAAAAAAATATCTGCGAACCAAAGTAAAAAAAAATAGCAAGGAAATAAAGAAGAAGAAAATTAAGAAGAAAAATGAATGATGGAAAAAGAGGAGAAATAGAAAGGAAAACATAAGAAGAAAGAGAGAGAATGAATTAATACTAATGACAGAATCTAATAAGAAAACTAGAGAAATAAGAAAAAATTAAAGAAAAAAATATGAATGAATGAATGAGTGAATAAATGAAAAATGGAGAATTGGAAGGATTGAAAAAAGAAACACCTAGCAACAAAAGTAGATGAATAAAAATAAAATACAGAAGAAAGAAAGAAAGAAAGAAAGATGAATGAATAAAATATAGGAATCTGGAAAAGTGATAGAGAAAAATTTAGCAAAATCTAGAAAAAAAGAAAAGAAAAAAAGAATATATGAATGAATTAATTAATTAATTAAAAAGACATAATCTGAAGAAATGAAAGAAGAAAGACTTAGCAAAGCAAGTAGAGAAATAAGGAGAAAATGAATGAATGAATGGGAGAATGAATGAATGAATGAAATAAACGATACTATGTTTTTACTTTTTCACCTTGTCTTCTTTCACCCTCATTTATTAACTTCCTTTTCGCGTTTTTATCGTTTTCCTTATTGTCTAAAAAAGGAAAAAAATCTAGCAATACAAGAGAAAAGAAGAAAATACAGAAGGAAGAAAGAAAGAATTAATTAATTAACGAAAAATACACAATTGGAAAAATATCTACCATCAAAATTAGAGAAATTGGAAGAAAAGAAAGAATGAAAAAATAAATAAATGAAAACGAAAATTAGAAGAATTGAAAAATAAAATAAAATTCTAGCTAAAGATGCAGGGAAAATAGAAAAAAATAAAATAAAAGGAATGAATGAAAAAATAGATATGGACGAATTGGAAAAAAGAAAAATCTAGCCACAGATGTGCAAAAAAATAAAATCGAAAAGAACGAATGAATGCCTGACTGAATGTATGAATGAATGAATGAATGAATGAAAAATCAAAGTTAGAATTCAAAAAAGAAACATCTAGAAACAAAAGAAGAGAAAGAGTAAGAAAATAGAGAAGAACAAAGAAGGAAAGAATGAATGAAAAAGACAATCGGAATAACTGAAAAAAGAAAAATATAGAAACAACAATAGATATATATGAAGAAAATAGAGAAGAAGAAAGAATAATTAAATGAAAAATACGAAATTGGAAGAATTAAGGAAAGAATTCTTTCGCAACAAAAGTAAAGATATGGGGAAAATTTGAGAGGAAGAATGAACGGAAGAAAGAAAGAATGAATAAATTAATGAAAAAGATAAAATTGAAAAATTGGAAAAAATCAAACAAAAAGCTAATAAATCACAATAATTAGAAGCATTTTTTTTTACTCTAGAAAATGCAAAGAAAACGTAAGAAAATAGAGAAAAGAATGAAAGAATGGATGAAATGAAAGAACTGAAAAAAAGAAAAATCTAGTTTTAAATGTAGAGAAATCGAAAGAAAATAAATAAATAATGAATGAATGAAAAGTCAGGATAGTATACACTACCAACAAAAGTACAAAAATGAGAAAAAATAGAGATGAAGAATTAAAATAAGAATGAAAGAATGAAAAAATATAATTAGAAGAATTAAAAAAAAAAGATAAATCTAGCAAGAAATGTAGAGAAATAGAAAAATATAGATGAATGTAGAAACGAAAGAAAGAATGAATGAAGGAAAAAGACAAAATTAAAGAATTGATAAAAAGTAAAATTTTAGCGAGAAATATGATGAAAATAGAGAAGAAGAAATATAGGATCAACGAATGAATGAAAAAGGCATGATGTGTAGAATTAAAAACAAAGAAATATCTATAATATATACATTATTCGGATTATTGTCCTCATCCTTATTGCAATTTGTACGATGTTTCATACTTTGGCCACACCAGAAGGAGGTCCAAACTCTACTCGACTATATGAAATCAATAATACCATCTATACAGTCGCTATGGAAAAAAGTGACAAAAAAATGGCATTCCTGGAGGTGTTAATAACTCGAAAAGAGGTGGAGTTCAAGACGCAAGCCAACATTCACCGAACAAAAACTCACCTTCAACTCCAAACACCTATACAATGTACTTCAACATCAAGCAAAATCATAACCAGCGACCCAAAGTCATACGAACAGGAAACGGTCAGTATAAGCAGTGCCCTACGACAAAAGAATTATCCAGGGTACATGACAACAACTCCAACATACATGGAAGGGATGGTACATGAGGATAACGACTTTCAGAAAACAGCCTCGGTCTGTCCACCCTATGTGAAGGGGTTATCGGAGAAAATAGAAAGGACCTGTGGTTCATATAACATTAAGACAATCTTCAGAAGTGATTCTACACTTTGCAGGTAGCTCTCCCGAGTAAGACCCCCAACAAAGGAGGACATGACTAAGGACAGTGCGTACGTCATTCTGTGTAACTGTGAAAAAATATAAAGGAGAAACTGGCTGTCCCCTTAAGGTAAGCTACAAGAACATCGCAAGGCCTTAACACGAGGGGAGATAGAAAAATCAGGCGGAACTGACCACATATGGAAGGAGAAAGGGGATCACCGCCCCCAATTGGATGAAGTTGAAATAATAGATAGAGAACGCCACTGGAAACTACGTAAACTTAAAGAATCAGCACATATGCTAGGCTTCAAAAATCTCCTAAGCCGATCAAGCATAGAGATGAACACAATATGGAAACCAGTAATACGGAATGATAGAGAAAATCATTAGCGTCAAAAATTGCAATATGAGCTCTGGTAAAAAATACTGGTGAAAACAATTTACATAAAAAAAATTGCAATATGAACTCTTGTAGAAAAGGGTTACTGGACATTATTTTTATAAGTTCGAAAAATTCAGTTGTTCTTGTCCTTAAGAACACATAACCCAGTGGATATTGGTTAGTTTCTGTGACTTGACCCAAAGAGTTGTGAGTTTAATACACTGCTACAGCAGTGGTGAACAAGTAACTTAGAAGGAGATAACTCATGACTACCAAAAGAAGCACTACTATGCAAGGAATGGAGTTCATATACCCCAGTGATTGTAATAAAGGGTTCAGTTCGAAATTCCTAGCACCTGAAAAATGCCGGTGCGTACAACGGCCAAAACGTCGTACAAATGGCAACAAAGATGAAGGCAATAGTCCGAATAATGCAAATACTGTAAATACTACTTTATTTCAGAAATATAGACAAATACTAAAGAAATATCTTGCACCAAATATAGAAAAATAGGGAAAAAAGAATAAATGGTAATTTTCTAAGCGCTGCTTAGATGTGCCACAAGTATGGGGCATTCAGTGAGGATCGAATCCACTACTCAATTGTAAGGAGTATCGCGAGACAAGCTTGTTAACCATTACACCACGTCGAAATTAATTATTGGAAAATGCAGAATTGGAGGAATTGAAAAAAAAGAAAAAATTAGTAAAGATGTAAAGTAATAGAAAGAAAGAAAGAAAGAAAGAAAGAAAGAAAGAAAGAAAGAAAGAAAGAAAGAAAGAAAGAAAGAAAGAAAGAAAGAAAGAAAGAAAGAAAGAAAGAAAGAAAGAAAGAAAGAAAGAAAGAAAGAAAGAAAGAAAGAAAGAAAGAAAGAAAGAAAGAAAGAAAGAAAGAAAGAAAGAAAGAAAGAAAGAAAGAAAGAAAGAAAGAAAGAAAGAAAGAAAGAAAGAAAGAAAGAAAGAAAGAAAGAAAGAAAGAAAGAAAGAAAGAAAGAAAGAAAGAAAGAAAGAAAGAAAGAAAGAAAGAAAGAAAGAAAGAAAGAAAGAAAGAAAGAAAGAAAGAAAGAAAGAAAGAAAGAAAGAAAGAAAGAAAGAAAGAAAGAAAGAAAGAAAGAAAGAAAGAAAGAAAGAAAGAAAGAAAGAAGGAAAGAAAGAAAGAAAGAAAGAAAGAAAGGATTAATGAATGAAAAATACAGATTTGGAAAAATGAAAAATATAGCAACAAATTTAGAGAAATAAGAATACTATAGTGAGGAAGATGAATAAGTTAAAGAAGAAATAATGAAAGCGGTCAAAAGAAGAAAAATGGAATCCAGCAAGGAACGTTGATAAATAGGAATAAAATAGGCTAGAATAAAGAAGTGGAAGAGGGAGAATTTTTTTTAAATGTCTTCAAATGTTGAAAAATAGGAAAAGAATAGAAAAGAAGAAAATTTAAGAAATAAATTTTAAATGAAGTGAGAATGAAAAAATATAAAATAATGAAACATCGGAGGACAAACCTAAAGAAATGAGAAGTCATTAGAGAAAATAAAGAAGAAAAAAATTAAGTAAAATGAATGAAAATTCAGAATAAGAATTTAAACATAGGAAATCTATCAATGCAAGTAAAGAAGCAGGAGGATAATATAAAAGACGAAGGAGAAGAAAGAAAGAAAGAAAGAAAGAAAGAAAGAAACGAACAAAGAAAGAAAGAAAGAAAGAAAGAATGAATGAAAGAGTCAGAATAAAAAAATTGAAAAATGAAAATCTTGTAATAAAAGTTGTGAAAGAGAATGAAAATAAAAAAGAAAGAAAGGAAAAGAAAGAAAGAACGAATGATTGAATGAATGACACAGTCCGAATAAGAAGAATTAGAAAAAAATAAAAATCTAGTAATAAAATTGTGAAATAGGAAGATAATAGAAAATAGAAGGAATGAAAAAAGAATGAATGATTGAATGAATGAGTGAATGAAAACTCAGAATAAGAAGAATAAGAAAAAAATAAAAATCTAGTAATAAAATTGTGAAATAGGAAGATAATAGAAAATAGAAGGAATGAAAAAAGAATGAATGATTGAATGAATGAATGAGTGAATGAAAACTCAGAATAGGAAGAATTAGAAAAAAATAAAAATCTAGTAATAAAATTGTGAAATAGGAAGATAATAGAAAATAGAAGGAATGAAAAAAGAATGAATGATTGAATGAATGAGTGAATGAAAACTCAGAATAAGAAGAATAAGAAAAAATAAAAATCTAGTAATAAAATTGTGAAATAGGAAGATAATAGGAAATAGAAGGAATGAAAAAAGAATGAATGATTGAATGAATGAATGAGTGAATGAAAACTCAGAATAGGAAGAATTAGAAAAAAATAAAAATCTAGTAATAACAGTTGTTAAATAGGAAGTAAATAAAAAAGAAAGAACGAGAGAAAGAATGGATGATATCAAAACAGCGAGAACTAAAAAAAAAAAGATCTGGTAACAAATTTACAGAAATAAAACAAAAATTTCGAGAAGAAAAAGAAAAAGAATATGAATAAATAGTAGTAGAGGAAAGATAATTTAGAAAAAAGAAAAAGAACGACATGTAAAAAAGAAATAAAATAAGAAGAATCAATAAAGAAAATGAGGAGAAAGAAAGAATCAAACCCCAAAAAGGAGGAACAATCAAAAGATAGAAAAACAGATATGAGTAAAAAGAGACTTGAAACAGTCAAAAAAAAGAAGAAGTGAGGAATGTGTATAAAGAGAAAAAAAGAGAAAGAGAAGAACAATTGCAAAAGAGAAAAACAATGAACAAGTAAAAGAAAAAGACCAAATAAAAAATGAGGCAAAAATTATAAACAAAAGAACAAGAAAAAATAACAGAGACGAAAAAAGATAAAAAGCAATATTGTAGCGTAAAACCACCTCACCTCAAAAAAAAAAAAAAAAAAAAAAAAAGACGTGGTGATTGCATGACGAAAAAATAGAACAAGACGCCAACAAAATGAATAAATGAAAAACACGAAGAATGTCTTAACATGGTAAATAGACGAAATGAAGTACTCAGGTATTTAAAAACTAACAAACGGTAAACAAACCGTGAATGTAAGAATAATGGACACTGAATATAAAGAACAAGAATAGAATGAATGAAAAAACAAAAGAAAAAAAAACGGGAAACATGAGATAGAAAAAAGCCAATAAAAGAGATCAGAGCTGAAAATGGCCATCAAACATTGATGTCCAGGATTAGTGAAGGCGGAAGGGGGATCAAATATACTGTTGATAATTTTAACGAAAATAAGGTCAACAGGGGACACATTCCGTCCATTGGCGGCAATAAAACAATCCGCAACGAAAGAGGAGACAGCAATAATGAGAAAACATTCCTGATTTCGACGACAACAACGACGACGATCATTACGACGACGACGACGATGATGATGATGATGATAATGATTCATGATTTTAACACAAAAAAAGATTAATAATTTATAAGGATATGGTTTCAAAGTAATATCTGTCTTGATTTCTGAGATAAAAACATACTGTTAAAATTCAATCTGGTGTAGAAAATCAAATTAAATCAATAAATGAGATAATAATACAGACTTTTAAAAAGAACAAAATTAAATACATTATACATTAAATACATTATGCAAATAATAATAGGAGCAGAAAGGGTTTTCGCTCATCTGCACAATTTCATGACCTCACTTCTGAAAAGCACGGAACCTCTCTTTACTTTCCAACAACAGCGTTTGGACGTGCCTAGCTGCCGAAGTACTTCGGTTGTTCCAACTCAGCGAATGGTCATTTTTTTTAAAAAATCCTTATCCTTGTTTAACCTAACTTTTGGATCGAAAAGAAAACGCACATACCCAAGAGACTTTAAAAACTTTATCTACGTTTTATATTTAAACAACAACAAAAATTGGGTATAAAAGTCAAAAGTAGAAGCCCAAGTTTTCGTATCTGTCTTCTTTAATTGTTTGAGATTGGCTTCAAACACGGCCTCTAGATGACTTCAGAATCTCCTGCAAATCTTCTGGACAGTTTCCCTGTTTAAGTTGGTGAAGTCAGTCATATTTCAGTTCACTTTTGGATTTACAAGGACTATTGTTGGTCACTCGCTCAACTGGGGCCCATATATAATAATCAACGCAGTTGCTGTCTGGGAAGCTAAATGTCTAGATATAAAAGATGCTGCGACTGCAGAAATTGTCTGACAGCCAAGACTGAGTTCTCCTGCTTATGTGGCAAGGTACAGATTTCTGTTACCATACACAGGATCTTTCAGCAATCCTCTTCGTGACACACGGCAGCATTACCATCTCAAGGCACATTGTGCAGGCCTCTATGTTGAGTCTGAAACCTTGTGGGAAGATGAACGAAGGTATAACGACACTATCACTAGCCATCACTTTTAACACCTTCATAATCATATTATTTGTTTCCCAAGTACACATAGTCATTTGCATAAATCCGTTGCTTGAGTCCACTGAATTGACCCAAAGAGTCGTGAGTTCAATACAGGTCTACAGCAGAGGTGAACAAACAAATTCAAGATTTGAGTTAAAGGGATATGACTGATAATGAGACATCTGGAAGAGATATGGCTCGTGGAACTACAACAATCTACTCCGGTGAACGAAATAAAGTATTCAGTTAGAAATTCAATCACTTGAGAAGGCCGAGGCGTACAACAGCCGAAATATAGTGAATATTGCAACAAAGAGTGCAAATAATAATAATAATTATTATTATTATTATTATTATTATTATTATTACAACCTTGGAATTCTCCTGCATACTCATTTTCTTCAGGGTTCCAACAAGAGACGTAATGACAGAAATGGCATCATGGCATTTGCCATGAAAGTTTTTAGAAAAATAAATAAAAGACGCTAAAAATACACATATTTTACATAGGTAAACCAGTCGTAAGATGTGTGCTCTATATTTGGAAACAATCTTTTCTATTTCTTTACGGAATCAGCTATCAGGATTTCCTTCAGTGAGTCTCTCACAAACTTTTCCAATCAATCCTAGTGCACTAATTATAACTAAAATTATTAACATCCTCATGTTTCATATTTTTGAGGTTTCCATTTCAAGAGCCAAATATTTTTATTAATTTTTTATAGTTTTTTATTATTATAATGTCATTTTTTCATCATATTTCGATTTCTGCTTTGGTCTCACTACCAACCAAGTCTGCGGGGAGACCTAAGACAGGTCGTGGCGTGTTGTTATGACCCCATTTCATGTTTTTCTATCTTCCCTATCATCCCGAGCATTACATAGATAAAGTTTTCCTTAGTGTGTGGGCTGTACTTAATAAGACAATTTTTTGTATATCTCTTAAGCTGGGGTTTCCAGGGATTCTTTCAATGTGTTGTTTTGTTCCATTTTTTATCATTCCAAGTGCACCTACTATCACTGGCACAACTCTTGTTTTCAATTTCCACATTTTTTCTATTTCAATTTCCAGGTCTTTATATTTTGACAGTTTTTCAAATTCCTTGATTGCTATGTTACAATCCGCTGGACAAGCCAGTTCAATTAATAGACAAGTTTTCTCCTTCTGGTTTTTAACAATAATGTCTGGCCTGTTTGCTTCAATTTATCTGTCTGTGTAGATGGTGTAATCCCATAGAATGGTTACATCTTCTATTTCTGTAACCGGTGCTGGGTGATGTTCATACCATTGTTTGTTTACAGCTTTTCCATAATGTTTGCACATTGCCCAATGTAAATATTGCCCACCTCTATCGTGGCGATTTTTATATTCATTTGGGGCAAGCACAGAACAGCCTGAGATTAAGTGGTCTATTGTTTCTTGGTGTTTATCACAAAACCTGCATTTTGGATCCATATTATTATGCATAATATTTGCCTGAAAGTTTCTAGTGAAAAGACTATGGTCTTGTGCTGCAAGAATAAAGCCTTCAGTTTCAGACTTTAATCCAGATGCACGTAACCATTATTATTATTATTATTATTATTATTATTATTATTATTATTATTATCTCACGGTTGTCCGTCTGTCATTGGTCAAGCTATCTCAAGACTCACTTGATTGATTCGGATGAAAGTTTCAGGAATGATTGGGCTCATGACTGACACGAACTGATTAGATTTTGGGTTTCATCAGGTAGGGGATAAAGTTTCTGGCTTATTTTCCTGTTTTTGAGTTTTTTTAAAATATATTTTATTCGTATGTTTTACATGTCAAATAATGAATTACCTTCTTTAGATAAGTCGTTTCATTTTTTGAACGAACAATTTTTTCCATGAAAATATTATTTATAATTTAAACTTAATATTTATTATCTCTCTACAAAAAAGCGGTCAAGTGTATTGTTGTTATTCTCGTTTTAATAACCACCTCCTGCTAATCATTAAGATGATGTGGCAGAGGTTTGCGGTCTTTGACTGCTCTTGTTTTTAGTTATAATACTCACGTAATAGACAAATGTACCTGAGTGCCTCACATGAATGGCTTGAAAAAATAAGACTGTAATAAAAAATAGTAGAAGTAATGGAACCGATTAATTAAATGGTTCATTCTGCTCTTTGGCTGAAACTCGTCTGGGTTCCTTTCCATCTGAAAACTAAGAGTCTGACAAAGTTTGGTTTGATACACAACACCGAGCTCTAATTATCTGCCTCCTCACTGAGGCGGGATTTGGCACAAGTGACAAATCCGTGCCCTAAAGCCAGGGCAAAAATCTAAACTGATTTTCCCCAGACGAGACTCCGTCTTTCGGCCGAGCCCCGTATAGGATGCTTTCCCCCGAGGGCAGAAAGTCTGACGAGGTTAGTTTTGGCTGACGCCGAGGCGGAATGTGGCACAAGACCTTTTTTATAGTGGGGAATCCGAGCTCTAAAATCTGGACAAAAATTTTCCATTGATCCTACCCATGACAGTGTTAAATACCAAGTCTAATTTTCTCCAGAGGAGACACTGTCCTTCGGCTGAGCCTCATCTATTCTCCTCTCCGCTCGAAGGCAGAGAGTCTGCCTAGGTTAAAGTTCAAGTTGATGCACAGCACAGAACACACTCAGACGTTTGTTTGAGTGTTTTATATACTAAATAACGACACTTCCTTCCAACATAACCAATATATATGAAAATAATGTATTTGTATTGATTTATTCCCCTTTTATCTCATTCCCAGCGCACCTTCTATGACTAGTATTATTTTTGTTTTCAAATTTCCCGGTCTTCATACTTCGATAGTTTTTCAAATTCTACAGTCCGCTGAATAAGTCTTATGAATTAACAGTTTGTTCTTTTCGGTTTTTGACAATAATGTCAGGCTTATTTATCTCAGTCTACCTCTCTGTAAAAATGGTAGGATTCCAAAGAATTGTAATACCTTCTATTTTTGTAACTGGTCCTTGGTGATGTTCATACTATTGTTTGTTAACACCTTTTCCAAAGTGTTTGAGCATTGTCAAATGAAATACTGCCCTAATCCATCGTGACAATTTTTATATTCATTAAGTGGAAGCACAGAAAATCCTGACATTAGACGGTCTATGGATCCCCGATATTTGTCATTGAACTTTCACTTTGGATTCATACGATTATTTATAACATTCCTAGTGAAATGTCTATTTTTGCGCTTCAAGAGTAATGACTTCCTATTCAGCCTTTAATCGTAATCATTGATGAGTGCTAACTCTATCAACATTGGCTTTATTAAAACGTACTAGATATTTGCCATGCAAAGGTTTCTCTTACCATTGTTGCTTCATCTGTTCAAGAGCTTTATCTTTGGATTTCTTTTTCATATTTGTGCTGCAGCATTTGTTTCTTGGGTTCTGCTTAAATTTTCTACAGAATCTAATAAATGTAAATTTCTGTATTTTCTACATTCATTTATTATTAAATATTTTTGCTTTTCTGTTTTCATGATGTTTCACTAATTATATAATCCTGTCCTTTCTTGTTTCCAAGCATAAACCAATAATTGTTTTCATGCCTGACAACACTAGCTGAAAAAGATATCTTTCACCTATTTTAAGGGGTATGTATAGACATACTGCATCAGCCTTCAGATGATGAATCTTATACTCATAAAGAAGATCTCTTGTTTTAGAATTCATTCGTCTGATATAATTTAGATTTTAGTTAAAGAGGGTGAGACTATATTAAACTACTGGGATAGCAAGGCTGTTAATAGCCATGAGTCTTTTCTGAAAATCCAGTTCAGTTCTTAATATCAGTTGTACTCTTTAAGCACTATTTTCTTTTGAATTCTTTTAACCTCCTTTACACCAAATTTCTTATAAGCTGAATTTGTTGCATTCACATACACACAAATGCCCTTCAAAAAGATATTAATCCGTTGCATCTCTCTCCAGCTATGGGTTAAATAGCAAGACAGATTGGGTTCTATAGCTTTGGTCGCAAACAGTCTACTACAGAAAGTAATGGTAATATACTGCGGGAAAATCTTCTGACCAGTCAGTCATATCTCTTTCGAGACATGATTTCTCAAGCGTATGGCACTTAACTGACTGACTTATAAGCTTCCTGCTCTAAATATTTGATTGTTACTCAAGGATCTAACCACGTAGAGGAAATCTGTTATAGTAATCCTCGTAAAATTGTGGTTTTAGCACGGTTGTCGGAACCGAATGTTATTCCAATGTCATCACTGAAACATTTTAATGTTTTCATGAGACTTTCCAGTTCACTGACATTTCTAGTATAGAAATTTAAGTCATCGATGTAAAATGAATGGGTTACTTTAATATTATGTCTTAGGATGTAGATTATTAAGTTCCAAAGGCTAACTAATCCTAAAAAATTTAAATATGCCAACATTACCAAGTCCTGGCAATTATTCTTCTGAGTTTATTATTATTATTATTATTATTATTATTATTATTATAAATATTATCGACAATAAGATCCATGATGACTTTCTAACGACAAAAGATACTCAGATAAAAAGCGATCTTCCTCGAGCAATAAAAGGAAATCTACGACGGCGAAAGACGTATGGAAAGAAAGTTAAAGCGAATGTCATTTAAAGAAAGAACAAAAAACAGACAGACACCATACACACACACACACACACGCACACACACACACACACACACACACACATACACACACACACGTGGTTATATGTACTAAAAAATAAGTTAAAGACAAAAAAGAATGAGGCGCAAACAAAAAGGGAAGAAGTTGATTGCCGGTCAAAAGAACCAATAAGGAGGGTTAAATAGAAAGTTGAACCGGATTCTTCGATACTAATCATGCGTAAAGTGATTGACTTTGCAACGAATAAATAAACTAAAAAAGCAGAAAAAAAATGAAAAAAAGGAGCAATCCGCTCAAAAATCACTAGCAAAAAAACAAAACAAAACGACAAAAGTGACAACCAGAAGCAGGACAAATAAATAAATAGAGAAATGAATAAATAGTAGAAGTTAAAAAAGAAAAGATAATGGCGAAAAAATCAAGGAGATAATAGGAAAGGAACGGAATGTCGACAAAAAAGTGGATGGTCATTCAAGCCCAGTGTCACCCAGGCTTCTTCAAGTAGCCTTGCTTTATACCTTGTTCATTCCTTACTTAAACCTGGTTTCTTTCTTGTTTGTATTCTTCTTTCTTTCTATCTATCTATCTATCTATCTATCTATCTATCTATCTATGTCAGGCTTTTCACTTTATATCTATCAATCTCACTCTGTCCATTATATATATATATATATATATATATATATATCAGTCTCTTCATTATCTACCTATCTACCAATTTTAGTATGTTTATTTGTTCATTATCTATTCATATGCGTATATTCATTATATATCTGTCAGTCTGTTCCTTATCTATTTGCACATATCATATCTATCTATCTATCTATCTATCTATCTATCTATATATATATATATATATATATATATATATATACATATTTATCTATCTATCTGTCTATATATATATATATATATATATTTCAGTTTTTCATATCTATATATCTAGCGATCTCACACTCTCATTCTCTCCACCTGTTTCTCTCTTTTTCTCTCTCTCTCTCTGTATATATATATATATATATATATATATATATATATATATATATATATTCTTGTTTATCTATCTCAATCTGATCATTTCAATAGTTCTTCTCATCACTTTCAATCTTTGTTTCTCTTCCTTTGCTTTTCCTCGGTTTTAATATTTACGCTAGACTGCCTATACATTTCGATCCCTCTCTATCCACTGCTATCTATCGATCTGTTTTTGTCACTCTATCTCATTCTGTTCCCGTCTATCATATTATATGGCCCCATCGTTTATCTACGCCAATATGCCTCTGACCATCTATCAGAACTTTCATCCCATCCTTCTTCTCTTAACATTTTCTTCAAGACTTTTCCTTCTCTGTTCCCATGCTTTTCCCTCAGTGACTTGTTCACCATATTCTTTACGCCATTTGTCTCCTTAATTTTCTTTTACTGCCTTTGCCAATTCTATATCTATTTGTTTATTTCTTTGACTTCCTTTCAATGTTCCGTTTTCCCAAACCTTTGTTTTGCTCTCTGTATCTTGTTCTTCGTTTTTTCTCTCTATCTTTCTTCCACTAATTATCATACAAGTAAACGTCTCTAACCATCTTCGGACAGGTTATTACCATTTCTCTTTTCAGGCCCACTACTGACAAACCCCTGAACAAAAAATAAATAAATAAAAACATAGCTAACCCATCAAAAGTGACAAAATACTTGATCTGTTCAAAGATGCAATTTTGTTCGAAATTCTTCTTCTCTTCCGTTCTTTTTCGTAACCAATCTCCCAATTTTTCTTGATTCCATTTCTTTTATTTTTCGTTTTATTCACAAAACCATACATTGCTTTTTGTCTTCTCTTTTTAGTTTCTGTTTTCTTAATGCTCACTTTTACTTCACAATTTTTGTTTTCTTTCTTTATACGTTTGGATTAAATTTGCTGTATTTATACTTTCTTTCGAAAGGTTCTTCTCTGGATTTAAAATTCTTTTTCTTTTCCATTTTTGGCACGCTCGCAATCTTTATTTATGTCTTTGTTGCTGTTATTTTTATTTCTATTCTTTCTGCATTTATCGCTTGTATTTTTTTTTCTTGTTTGTCCTTCAAGCGTTCTTTTATTTTTCACTTTTACACACTTCCTTTTCTCCTCCTCCTTCTTCTTTTCCTTCTTCTTCTTCTTCTTCTTCTTCTTCTTCTCGTTTATGCTTTTTCTTGTCAGTTCTTCTTTCGTTTCTTTTATTGTTATCAATTCGTTTTATTCTCTTCTTCTTCTTCTTCTTCTTCTTTATTCGCTTCTTTTTTATCTTCTTTTCCTTCTTCTCGTTTTTGCTTTCCTTTTCCGTTCTTCATTCTTTTCTTCGATTTTTCTTAGGGAAAAAATAAGTTTAAACGAGTATAAAAAGGAAATCACTTACTCGTTAAAACAGCAAAAGAGAACGTAGCCTTTTGTTTGCACAGACTCGACCTCTGCATCTTAATACAGATAGACTCCACAATACGTAAATGGAAGTTTAACCGGGTTGGAGAATTAGCTTTCTTCATAAGCCTTTGCACACACTGAACTGTTCATTAAAGCCTAGCCGATAAAAAATTCATGCGCAGACTACATAGTCCTCCTAGAAAAGCCTTAATTGCTGGATTTTATATAAGTAGGTACGTGCTGCCCGATTCGGGTCTCTGATCACTGATTGGTCTGCTCCACGTATTCAGTGCCACACTGATATTTATACTTGGAAACAATAGAAGATATTTGAAAGTGGAAGATAATATCTTTAACGAAAGAAGGAATCACAGACCGAGGACTAAAGACAGAACGCAACCTTACAGTCGGAAACCCGGAAGTAATGCAAGAAGACACGCTGTCAACAAGCAATAGACTCTTCCAGCCGAGCCACGATTCTTTAACGCGTCTATTTATGCGCTTCTCAATACAATTTGTGACATTTGCAGTATAAACATTATCACTTCAGATGCGGTAAATTTTGTCTAACTCTTGGTCAAATGCACAAGGGGAACAAATCATAAGCGCCTGGTGGGCTAGGGTGGCAATTAGATAGATTTTCTGGCATTTGGGAACGAAAGAATTCCAATTTGCATACAACCCAGTAAAAGTTGGCAGCGATAGACCGTTGTCAAAAACAAACTACATTTACGTTCTACACAAACGTATAACAGTGGAAAAGTACAATTATTTTCTACCTCCATAGTAAATTGTAAAGAAGGGTGAACGGAGTTTACGAGAGTGTGAAACAACCTCGCATCATCGATAAAATTGAAAATGGAAAATGTGTTATCAACATAGCCTAAATATGTTAGGGGCTTACGGCTATTCTCAAACAACTGGCGCTCATAGTAGCCAACAATAATGCTAACTAAGACAAGAGCCAGGCGTTTGCCCATCGAAACCCCATCAGTTTTAGCCTACATAAGACTATCAAATCTAAATTCCACCCCTTCCGTAGCTACATGCACACAAGTGACTCTTATATAACGCATCAGTGCAAATATGAAGGGTATCCTGCAGATGAACGTTGGTATATAAACTAGTGATATCAAAAGACACCGTGAGTTTGTCCTCAGTAATGATTTCGGAATTTCTGAGGAGCTCAGGAAATCTAAAGGAATCTGAAATACAATAGAAAGGAAATATCATGGACACAGGTTGAACAATCTAGATCAACTTCTTCTTCTTCATGTGCCGTGTCTTTTCAGGACGTAGACGACCATGGACTTCCATTTGGCTTTGCCTCTTGTCGCTATCAATATTTTTTTGCTTGGTATCTCTAAACCCCGATCCGCCATCCATTTGCCCAGACCTAACAAGTACGACTCGCTCTGCTTGCCTCTGTCTCGCCTTCTTTTAATCCGACCTGTGAGTTTTAAGGTCTCTAGGCCCTCCCTCCTAAAGACGTGTTCTAGGAACCTCATTTGTCTCTTCCTGATATTTAGTATGAGGTTTTATCTCGTTTGCATCCTTTCTAACACCTCATTGCTGCACACGTACTCCGTCCATGGAATCCTCAGCATCCTTTTGTGAAACCACATTTCCGCTCCCTCAAGACTCTCCTTGATGAGATCGTCCAGTATTCACTTCAATACAGAAGAACAGATACCACATAGCAATCAAATACTCTTTTCTTTGTTTTTTATGGGATTTTCCTGCTTTTCACAACTCTGGTTAGCTTCTGAAATGCGTGTTTAGCCATGTCAATGGGTCTTTGGATCGCCATCTCACAGTTTCATCATCAGTCAAAGTACATCACAGGTATTTGAAATTTTCAAATTTTTGAGAATTGCATTTTTTCTTTACTAATAAGTATTGTACGGAACCTATCATTGATAAGGACGAAAAGGTAGATTGTTTTTGTGTTCCTGAGGTAGACTTACATACAAAAACACACACATATAATGATTGATAGAAAAGCATTTATGTAAGCAGGATTTTTTTCGTCATAAAGTGCTCGATATCAATATAAAAATAGAGCGTTAAAAGAGCTAATGTGGAAAAGTTTTTAACTTAGCTGAGCAGAGTTATTTCAACTACACCGTCTTCGAAGTTTTTTGAAGGCATTACTGTGAAATTATTTTCTAAAAAAGAAATTGAAGAATGAAGATATCACACAATCATGCCTTCACGAAACTTCGAATTCTCCACAATGATTATATATATATATATATATATATATATATATATATATATGGGGGTGTGTGCGCGTGTGTGTGTGTGTGTCTGTGTGTGTGTGTGTGTATTTAGGCAACAAATTTTCTTTTTGACATGTCAGTTTAAATGAATTGCAAACATTGTGTCTGCTTATTTTTAATAGATTCCCTTCATAATCACAGATATTCTCCCGCGTATTAGAATTGAAAGATGTAAGAAATGAGCTGTAACGTTAACAGATAATTTTATTATTCATATCTCGGTGTTCCCAAGTACTTTCAATCTTCTTTCGAGATCATCTTCAGGGGTGTGAGTTGTGGTAACAAAAAATAACCGCAAAACTGTAAATGTTCTTCTTTTTTCAAATATAATGATTGACAAATTACTTAAAACGTGAAAATTATCCAAAATAGAATTTTTGCTTTATGTTGTAATGTCATGGTCTGCACGTGTTAAGGCATGAAAAAACTGTTATTTCTATAATTATTTTAGAAGATTACTACAGTAATCATAACTGATTATATTATTTGACGTCTTAAGTTTTTTTACGAATATTGCATCGATGATCTCTAGTTTGTGTTTGTTGGTTTTTATTTTTTTATTTTTTTTATAAAAATGCTTGATATCGATGTGGAGATTGATAAACACAATGAGTTTGTCACTTTAGCTAAGCATGTTGTTGTCAACTGCGAATCTTTGTGAGGACAGCGTTATGATGTTCTCACGAACGAATGAGAATTCGTGCTCACACACACACACACACACACACACACACATATATATATATATATATATATATATATATATATATATATATATATAATCCTCCGCATACAGACCTGTTTCGCTGTATCACGGCTCATCTGTACGCCTAGATAATCCTTTTGCTTCAAGTCGGGATTGAAACTCGACTGATTTATCATCAGTTTTACCTCTAAGCTATCAGCGCACGACAGAGAAAAACACACTTCATAGCGTGTTCTTTACAGAATGTAAACAAGCGCCAGCAACCGAGAGCGTTCAATTTGCTTGCCGAAGAACCTTGCGTCAAATTAGGTGGTTAGTGTTTTACAAAATCTACCTTCCCTAGAGTGCTCTATCGACGAGTGAGAGTATATATATATATATATATATATATATAATTACATTAACTAAAGATATTATTACAGGACTGAAAATGTAATTATATATAGATTCACTCCTATAATTATGGGTTTATTTATTGTAATAGCTTTTTACATAGTGTATATTTTTTGCTGAGTACAATTTTGTCTCAATTATTATATTGGTGGTTTTTGCCTACACTTTCCAATTTAGGTGTATACAAAAAAATTATCATAATTTTCAATTCAGTAAATAATTATACTTTCAGTTTCAGTTTTGATTTAATGTTTATTGTATCGGAGATTACCTTATACGTCATTGTTTAGCACTGCGAACATATTTTATATAATTGTAACGTTTGTTTTGTACGGGGGTGCGTAAACACCCCAGGAGACTATCCATTTTTAGTAATCGGAGGTGACTAAGGTAAGGTTAAGAATATCCATTAACATAGGGCAGATACCTGTAGCCAAAAGCAGTAGAACGGGAAAATATACAAACTCTTGATTTAATAAAATGTTCAGTTCAAAGTTCCTCGAAGTATTCCAGATCGATAAAAACTTATTAAATTATTTGTACATTTTCTGAGCCTGTTCATGAATCCCAAACCTAAAATACTCGTATTTTTAACCAATATTGAGAGACAGAGATAAAATCCCAGTCGGTTTATTTACAATTCATTTGCTTGTAACTCTCTTTGGAAATATCATCACACCTGTATTCCCATCCTTCTCTTGCTCCTTTCTAACTGGTTCGTCCTTCTCTTCAATCTCCTCTAATCTTTTTCTCTTATGTAGCCCCCTGCACATCACTGGCGTTACTGCCTTGCTCGGGGTGATATGATTAAAAAAAATCAAAAACTAAAACCGAAAACCACCAGAGAAATTGCCAATATATATGCTATATACAATGTAGTCAATGCAAGATACTGATGATAAATCCAATATAAATCCAACACAAATAAGACAACCAACCCACGGGAAAAATAATAACAAATAAACAATGAACAATTTAGGAAATAATACATTTCCAAATTATGAATACACATAAACACAAGTATATGTAATAATAATCAATTGCAAATATTTATTAATTAATCAATAATTATTAATTAATCAATAATAAATAAAGAGAAAAACTAACAAACTGTAGAAATAACGGAATTCGGATGAACAAATACATCTATTCAATAGACACTAGAATTATTTGAAATATAACCATTGGCACTTATACAATTACCGTTAGACAGCACGATGCACATTGCCATGCATAATGCACCATAACCCAGCATATATGACTAGTCGAGACAAATTTAACACACATGCACTGAAGACTGCATTGAAAGATGAAACAAACTGCCGCCGATCGGCGTTGACTTCAGTGTAAACCTATCGGATGACTATATATATATATATATATATATATATATATATATATAGATAGATAGATAGATAGATAGATAGATGATAAGAGATTAATATTTTATATTTATCCAAAACTGTTACTTATATAATTTGATATATAACATTATATATATATATATATATATATATATATATATAGTCATCGGCAGACAGATCTGTTTCGCTGTATCACATCACATAAGTACAGTTATAAACCCGATTGCTTTTTACCCAGAATTGAAACCAGACCGAATTGGCATCAGTCGGCGATTCTACCTCAGAGCTATGGGCGCTCGGTATATATATATATATATATATATATATATATATATATTGTAATTTTTTCCTTACAGTAGTTTATATCACTACACAAAAATTTTCTTGTTTCAAAACAATACTGTTCTTCAGGTGATATATAAGTGGTGAAAAATGATGTATATTTAAAATATAAGATGAATTCATGGTTATTTAGAATATTAGGGAGTGCTTTAGATGTGTTGATGATGTTCAATCAAAAATGAAAATTATGTAAGCTTGGAGTTTTAACATTGAGTCGTGAAAGGAAGCAGGATGGCCTGTTGTCTTGACATGTCACATATTAATTTTGTCTGGATAAGATACACAGTTTAGAGCATAATTTTTATTTTAATGTGTACACAATAATTTTTAACAGTAAAATGGATTTTAGTTTTTTTCTGGAACATTAAATTTTTATATAATATAGAGTGTGTGTATATATATATATTTATATATATATATATATATATATATATATATATAATTATTTTTTTAAATTTTTACTTTAGTTTATTTTATTTTTCCAATTTGTTATATTAGGTCTAATGAATTTATATCGTGTGTTTTTTGATAAATTTTATTTTATGTTTTATGAATATTTTTTCTGTTTGTGTATATGATTTCAGACCATTTTTAATTGGCAAAAGATTTAAATTCAAACATTGTAATTGATGTCTATACCTACCAGCAACTCATTTCCTGCCAGAATTTAAAATGTCTATCATAACCGTTTCCATTGGCTAATTTCTTTTTACACTCTTCACATTTTCTCACATTCTTCCTCTTTATTTTTCTCTTCACTTTCTATTTCCTCTGTATCTTTCTTTTTCCACTTTCTCTTTCTTTTTTTGATAAAAGTAAAATTCTTAAAAGAAATGCCAAAAGATTTGGTCTCAAACATTTTAACCGATGTCCATAAAAGCTTGCAATTCACTTCCGGCAAAAATTTAAAATTTCTCTCTCTTACGCGTTTCTATTGGCTCTTCCCTCTCTACATTTGCTCATTTATTTTCCTCTTCACGCTTTAATTGTCTGTATCTTTCCTTTTCCTCTTTTTTTTAACTTTTTTTTGATTTATCATCTTATTTTCTGATCATTTCTTCCCTCTGCGTGTTCTTTATATTTCTTATCATACATACATATATATATATGTGTGTGTGTGTGTGTGTGTGTACGATGTATATATATATATATATACGATGTATTTTAATCTATATATAAATGATGTATAAAAATATATGTACGATGTATATGTATATCTACATACGATGTATATATATATATATATATATATATATATATACAAACGATTTATAAATATCAATTTTATGCATATGATATATATATATATATGTAGAATATTTATACACACACACACTTACACACACAAACACCCTCCAAACACACAAATATAACTTAACTTGAGGTATATTTCTTCGAACGCTTATATATATATATATATATATATATATAAGCAAGTGTTCGAAGAAAGATACCTCAAGTTAAAACTTTACATAACAGAAGCCAAGATCTGGAATTCCAATATAGTCTGTGCTGGTATATACCCTGAATCCGTCATAAAAATTCAAGATATCGAATAAGTAAATGCAAACCATTTCAAATATAACAGTGTGTGGATCAGTTGTAACAAGGCGATAACGAAATTGAATACAGAGTAAACTTTACCAGAGGTAGTTTAACCCAAAACCACGTTTATATAAAACCCAGACATTACTTAAGGAAACAAAATTCCTTCTCTGATATATCCTCATCAAAATTAGGACAAATCTGTTCGGACAAACTAAACTCTTTCTCAGATAAATAATGAAAGAAAGCTTCAAGCGTTTGATCCCACCCGTTCTTCCTGGGGGCTATCATTATTCAAACCACGTGGACTGTCGCTACAGAATCACAAAGTATAACAATACCTAATTAAACAAGCAACATAATTGAAGGATTGTCTTTGGTATCACTATTTAAAACTGGAGGGAAAATTGACACATTCACGATATTGATGTCCCATACCACTCTACAAAATGATTAGGAAAGAAGCCACCATCAATACTGGAAAGAAAAACCCTATTTTCATGAAAAAATGTTTTCATAGAAAGAGGTAAAAAAAGTAACCCAATGAATGCTAAATATTACCTCATAAGTAAAGAGCTAATATTACCATTATAAAACAAAACTGAAATGAAAATCAAGAAAACTGAATGCATAGTCATCAGCAAAAAGAGGAGTCCAAAATTCTAATTACAGTTCGGGGAAACTAAAACAAAACACGTAAAGAAATTTAAATACCTGTGAAGGGTTCTAACAGAGGATGGAAAGTTCGACACTAAAATCCTGACATGTATTGGATGCGTTCCAGAAATGAGTAGAATAGTCAGGGACAACATTTCATTGGAAATAAAGAAAAGAGAACTGGACTGATATATGATATCTATCTTCTTATATAGCAGCGAACGCTAGACGATCTTGGCGAAGATAGAGAAAAGACTTGAAAAAAAATTTGGTTCTACAGAGGGATGCTGAGGATACTACGGGCTAAATATGCGAGCAACGACGAGGAAAGACTTGAAACGAAAGTGAAACTTATAATTAACATCAAGAAAGGAGAAAATCAACTGAAGTTTCTGGAACACCTAATAAGGAAGAAGGCATTGTCGTATCTGATACTCACTGGGCGGATAGAGGGAAAGGGAGAAAGGAGCAAACAGCAAGTGACATACTTGATAGGCTTAAGTAAATGTACGGAAGAGCACGGGTCGAGAGGAATATCAAAACAAAAGGTATTAAAAGCTACAAGAGACAGGAAGATGTGGAGGGCCATGCACACCTACATCCTGAAGAGACATGGAACCTAGAAGACATAAAAGAAGAATATATATATATATATGTGTGTGTGTGTGTGTGTGTGTGTGTGTGTGCGTTTTGTACCGTGACGGATCCCACTGCAGCACTCTCAGTGACGAAATAGTCCATGGCCTAAAATGGTCGATTTAAGTAAAGAATACTAGCATTCGATAGCATTCGATATTCTAGCATTCGATATTCGAGTATCATTCGAGTAATATTCGGACTGGTTACTTCAGCGATTATTGCAATCTAAACCCCTCCTCTCTGTGTTATAAGTTCTGTCTTCTCTGTCACTGTAACTATTGTACTGTTCTGTGTATATCTGTTTAGAACCGGGTATTGTGCTGAATAATACCACAGCACACTTTCTGTGTGTATCGTTTCCAACTTTTGTCATTGAGAAATTGACTGAAGTCGAAATGCTAGGCCAATATTGATTATATTATGGCTTACATATGGATACACAGTTAAGAAACGCCATGCCTTAAACAGAGTACAATACTCATTCTCTTCGTATTTCATTGGTGAGATGTAACTGCCACTTGATCAGAGTCCTACCCTGAATTTCTACTTTGTATAACACGACTCCGAAATGATTGTTTTCAAGATCACTATAATCTTTTCAAATCTAGGGTTAACCAATATTTTTTCCCACATATACTCATAAGGTGTCACACGATTGTTTCTTTCAATGTATCCCTCTACATTATACATGATATACATCATTGTAAAAGCACCTGGGATTCTCAAGCGGTCTCTTTTCTATTTACTAATCAGGCTCGACTTTGCTTAACTGCAGTGATCGTACGGGAACCGGTGCTTTAATATGGTACGGCCTTAAGTCCATATTCCGCTTTCTCATCTAAGCTTACCACATCTGGTAATTCCAAACGGTCACTCATCTAATTACTGATCAGGCTTGACATTGCTTAACAGCAGTGATCGTACGTGAATCGATGTTTCAACGTGATACAGACTGAAATATCGCCCGGTTCACACTCCACCCACGTTTATTGAACAGGTGAAGAGGCTCATCCCTTGTTCTCTGTTTAGGGTGTGGTTTCCGGCTTTCTCTTTTCCAATCTTTTTACTCTTTTTTCTTTTTTTTTTTTTCAATTGGAGTAGGTAGACTAAACTGTCGCCCGGTTCACACTCCACCCACCTCTATTGAACAGGTGAAGAGACTCATCCCTTGTTCCCTGTTTAGGATGTGGTTTCCGTCTTTCTCTTTTCCAATCTTTTTACTCTTTTTTTTTTCAATTGGAGTAGGTAGACTAAACTATCGCCCGGTTCACACTCCACACACGTCTATTGAACAGGTGAAGAGGCTCATCCCTTGTTCCCTGTTTAGAATGTGGTTTCCAGCTTTCTCTTTTCCAATCTTTTCACTCTTACGTAGCCTCCTGCGCATCAGTGGCTTTACGCCTTGCACGGGGTGACATGAATAATAAAAAAAATAAATACGGCCTTAAGTCCACATACCATCCGCACATCAAAGCTTACAGTACCTGGTGTTCCTAAACGTCTATGCACTGATCCAGCTTGACGTTAGTTATCGCCAGCGGTCCTAAAAGAACCAGTGTTTTAACGTAATGAAATTCGTGGAGAAGAAAAATGACGATCAGATTCTGTTTGAACTCTAGCTTGTCGGACTTTCTTTCTTCGGACAAAGAGGGTCTCAGACGAAGCCGATGGCTACGGGTAGAGGCTCGGCACGGTGAAAATAGACAAGAGCCCGATTCCGCGTATGCGAGGTTTGGGTCATTTTACCCCAGTGTACGCTCTTGAAAATATGTCCTTAAAAACTGTCTCAGTGGGAAGGATGTGGATAAATGCCCAAATGCTCAGTCTTCAATTTTTTGGAAAGCCGTTTTGTTTTCTAGTCATTACATTTCGACATTTGTAAAATCCGACAGAGCTGCTTAATATTTATGTCAACCTAAAGTCTCTTCCCTATACTCAATGAAACATTTTTGTTTTAATTTTTTTTTTTTTTTTGCGTCGTCGTTTTATTTTTTAACGACATCCTGGTGTGTCGATTCTGCTACTCGCTTCCTCGAATAATGCTTCGCCCATCTTCCGTTTTTTTATCTCATTTTTCCCCCTTTTTTCGTCTTTTCGTTTTGCTTTTTGTCCTTACCAAATCTCCATTCTTACTCCCGCCTTTTAGCTATCTCCCCCTTACAAATCTACTTATACAACGACACTTAATTTGGGGACAATATACCTGTGAGGTGCGGTTACATTTTGCATACATAGTAGATGAATATCTCTTTATTTATATATCTATATCCGTTTGCGTTTGTTTTTGCCGTTGAGAGAGAAAATATGTAAAGCAATTGGCAGGGAGAGACGACACGGTTCGTCCGCTTCGCGTCCGATGGCTCCCGGGCATATGACACAGAGAGATGTGCTTGGAAAACAATGTCGATACGCAGATGCCATATTTGTAGGACAGAATTAATTGCCCGAAAGGCATTTCGGTATGTACACGGACAAACAACAAACATTAGGGAGGAAGATTTGAATCAAGGGTGGAAAAGTAGAAGACTACAGAATAAATACTAAGGAAAGAGAAAAAAAAGGACGGAAGATAAATATGAACGAAAAGAGAAACAGTAAGGTAAGAAAAGATGAAAGAAAGATAAAATAAAATAAAATAAGTGAGGGGAGAAATCGCAAGAATATGTAATGAAGAAGAAGAAGAAGAAGAAGAAGAAGAAAGGGAAAAGTCTAAGAAAAGACTGAGGAAAATATGTAAAATAGAAAGACAACAGCAAACCTAAACAAATGAAAACGAAACAGAAGGAGACGAAGAAGAAAAATAAATAATAAAGAATGAGTGTCTCTAAAAGAAAAAAATCAGAAAAAAAAAAACGATGAACTCGTTGTAAAAAAAAAAGAAAAAGAAAAAGAATGAGATAATAATAAAGATGATAAAGAAATGCGCAAAGAAGAAGTAAAAAAAAGAGGAAATCTAAAAACAGTAAGATATGAAGGAAATTTAAAATAAAGAATGAAAGGCCGAAAAAGAATAAAAGAGAAAAATCGAAAAAAGAAGTTGCGAAAAAATATCAAAAGATATTGACAGAAACACAGAAGGAGAAAGAGAAGAACTGAAGGTAAAGAAAGAAAAAATAAAAGAAGTAAGAAAGAAAGAAAAAAGAAAGAAAGAAGAAATGGAAAGGTACTAACAACAGTCTAAGGAAAATATGTAAAAGAGAAGAAGAGCAAAAACGAACCAAATGAAGAAGAAAAAAAGAAGGAAATATGAAGAAGAGAACAAACAAGAAACAGAGGAAGAAATGGAAGGATTCTAAGAATAGTAAAAGGAAAATATGTATAAAGAAGGATGGAGAAAGAACTAAGCCAATGAAGAAGAATAAAAAGAAGAAGATGCTAAGTGGAAGAAAAAATGTAAGGATTCTACGAAGAGACAAAATAAAGTATGTAACAGTGAAGGAGGGTGAAAAACCTAAGCAAATGAAGAAAAATAAGAAGAATAAAGATAAGAAGAAGAATATGACATGAAATTGTTCTAAGAATGAACAAAGAAACATATGTAAAAGAGAAAGAGGGCGAAAAATTTAAACTAATTGAATAGGATAAAGAAGAAGAAGAAGAAGAAGAAGAAAAAGAAGAAAAAGAAGAAGAATAGAGAGAGGGAAATATGGCAAAAAGTACGAAAAACATACGCAAATGAAGAAAGAAGAAGAAAGAAGAAAACGGAGAAGAAAAGGATGTCAAGAATGAGTGTATTTATAAAGAAAAAAAGCAGAAAAAAATCAAGACGATGTAGAAGACGAAAAAGAAAAATAATGAGATGAAAATAATGATGATGAAGAAATATGCAAAAATGGAGTAAAGAAAGAGGGAATCCAAGAAACAGAATGATATGAAGGAGAATATTAAGGAAGAATGACGAAGGCGGGAAAAAAAAACGAGAAAAAGCGACGAATGAAGGAACGAAGAAAAAAATCCAAAAGATATGTGCAGAAACACAGAGGCGAAGAAGAACAAAGAAAGAAAGAAAGAAAGAAAGAAAGAAATGGAAGGATTAGAAATGGGAGAACAGACAAAGGAAAAAGTGTAAAAAGAAGGAAGGCGAAAAACGTAAACAGAAGAAAAAGATGGAGAAATAGAGATAAATATGCAATAGAGAAGAAGGTCAAAACATATGTAAATGAAGAAAAAGCAAAAGAATAATAATAATAATAAGGTGAAGAAAAATATGAGAATGTAAAGGAGGTCGAAAAACCAAAGCCAATTAAGAAGAAAAGGAAGACGAAAAAAAAAAAAAGATAAAGAAGACAACGAAAAAGAAAAAGGTCATCAGGAGTTAATTCTTTTTTACCAAAAGAACCCAGAACGGATAGGGATGACATCATGACGGTGTCCTCAAGAAACTCCGAAGTCGACATGAACCTGCTCAGTTGAAGTGACAAATCCTTTTCATTAAATCCATGTGTATATTTTATTATTATTCTGTAATTTTTCATCATATTTGATTTCTGCTATGGTCGCACTACCAACCAAGACTGCGGGAAGACATAAGGCAGGTCGTGGTGTGTTGTTATTGCTCCATTTAATATTTTTCCTATCTCCCCTATCATCCCTAGCGTTACATAGACAAAGTTCTCCTTAGTGTGCGGACTGTACTTAATGAGACATCTTTTTGTATATCTCTTAAGCTGGGGTTTCCGGGGATTCTTTCAATGTGTTGTTTTGTTCCATTTTTTATCATTCCAAGTGCACCTACTATCACTGTCACGATTTTTGTTTTCAATTTCCACATTTTTTCTATTTCAAATTATTATTATTATTTATTTATTTTATGTTTATTTCCTTTTATTTATATTATTTTATTTTATTTTTATTTTTATTCAATTTAATTTTTATTTAATTTTGAATTTAATTTAGTTCCAGTTTGTTAAGTTTTCTTCTTTTTTTTCTCTAGTTATTAATATCGTGACTAGGTTCAGCAAATTCTTTCTTCATTTTTAAATTTGAGAAGTTACTTTACTTTGCTGAAGTAAACACCTGAAGTTTAAACCGAAAGCTCTCAGAGTGTTTCTTCATAGTTGACACTTACAAAAAAAAAAAAACATTAATTCATATCAAATATGAATCAAAATCCGAGAGAATGATAGAATGCATAACAAATAGGACGCGTTCATTAATTTAACAAGTTTCACTTTTTTTTAAGATACATCAAAAAACATTTTTTTGAAATTGTTGTGAGATGATGATGTGGCTGTATTTTTGTGTGTAACATTTCTTGTTGCTCTCGTATTTGGTTGTGTTTGTATATATGTTGATTTGGGCATGTTTGGTGTGTGTACCCTAAGTCTTTCATTCCAAAACACACTAAACATCCCACTATAAACACAGGTGCCGCCACGACCAATCCCCGAAATCCAACGAAAAATATGATTCACAAACATATAGGCACTTCATCATCCCGTTACTATCTCCGAGAGTTAAACACGCAGACACTACCATACAGACTCAAATATATCTGAGTCTGGATTGTTCTCGGTATTCATGTGTCAGGCTGGTTGCGTTCGTGGGTATAATTCGTGAAAATGTTAGTGGTGCTTCCAAACTTTGTTTCTCTTCTGTGGCCAGTAATTGAACTCACAACTCTTAGAGTCGAGTCTTGGAGAGTTCAATTACTAAAGAGAATTAACTAATATTAAGACATCCTAAAAAGCCTGGCGCGTGAAATTAGAACAATCTAGATTAAATAAAAAGTTTTGTTCAGAATTCCAAAGTATATAACCTGAAGAAGGATGAACGGTCGAAACGTCAGGAATATGGTATTTAAAATTAGGACAACAATTTTTCTGGGCCGAAAGTTTAATACTCAAACGTAGTTATTCTCAAAGAAATGACGTCATAATAATGGTAATGAAATCGAGTAAATAAAAAAAGGATTATGTAATTATCATATAGAGTTATAGATATATACATATATATATATATATATATATACATATATATAAATATATATGTAATTATCATATAGAGTTATAGATATATACACATATATATATATACATATATATATATATATATATGTAATTATCATATAGAGTTATAGATATATACATATATATATATATGTATATATATATATATATATGTAATTATCATATAGAGTTATAGATATATACATATATATATATATATATATATGTATATATATATATATGTAATTATCATATAGAGTTATAGATATATACATATATATATATATATATATATATATATACATATATATATATAGAGATATCATATAGAGATATGACCTTTGATAAAGTCATAGATATCATAAATAGATATCATAAATAGATATCATAAATAGATATCATATAGAGATATGACCCATAATGACTAGCTGAAAATCATAACATACCAGTTATATGTCTCTTTGTTTTGTTTTGTTTTTTTGTAATTTTTCTTTCGATCTCTGAGAAAGCTTTAATAAAGTGAAACATGTTAGATTGAGATACGTTTCATATTTGTTCTTTCTTTCGAGAAATCAAAACAATGCGCCTCCTTGGGTTAACTCTCACAACAGGCCTCAAGTAGAATGACTATATTGAATTCGTAGCTAAATCCGCTGCTAAGAAGGTCGGTTCTCTGTATATATATCAATTTACTCGAGGCACAAAATTAGCAACTAGATCCCACCATTTTATTGTGAAACCAATAAAATGTAAACGCAAATTTTACTTCATCATATTCTTTTCTCGCACTTCCAGCCTGTAGAATTTCCTTCCATTTACTTACTTCCCCGACAGCTACAATCTTCAAGAATTTAAATTTAAAATCAATAGTCATCTCCTATCTCACTAACCGGCATTCTCTCTTTCATGCTTCTTTCTCCATCCGCTCTACTATCATGGGTATTCTAATCCTTCTCTTACCTACTTCCTGACACCCTCTATAATCTGTCACTCTTTCTCATAACTTTCTATCTATGTAATCCCCTGTACAACATGCTTTGTTTGGGGCGATATAATTATATATATATTGTCATCCGCAGACAGATCTGTTTCACAGTATCACAGCTCATCATTACGGTTAGACTCCGATTGCTTTTTTACCCAGGATTGAAACCCGACTGAAATGGCGTCAGTCGGCGACTCTACATCTGGGCTATGGGCATTCGGTGGAAGTAGGCAGACATTTTAGCGCATATCATTATACGCGCCCAATAGCTAGAGCGCTCTAATTCGTTTTACTGAATGAGCGATGCGTACATGCCAGAGTAGCTACTGTTTATCAAAGTCTACTATTTTTTCAGGGTCTGAGAGCGTTCGGTGGAAGTAGGCAGACTTTTTAGCGCATATCATTATACGCGCCCAATAGCTAGAGCGCTCTAATTCGTTTCACTGAATGAGCGATGCGTACATGCCAGAGTAGCTACTGTTTATCAAAGTCTACTATTTTTCCAGAGTGCTCAATCAGGGTGTGAGAGCGTAAATATTGTCATCTGCAGACAGATCTGTTTCGCCGTATCACAGCTCATCAGTACGGTTAGACTCCGATTGCATTTTTACCCAGGATTGAAACCCGACCGAAATGGCGTATATATATATATATATATATATATATATATATATATATATATATATATGCACTCTGGAAGAATGGTTGACTTTAAAAAACTGTACCTACTCCAGCATCTACGCAGCATTCATTCAGTAATGAATTTGAACACTACAACTATTGGCGTATGTATACATGATATATCACACGCTCCTCTACCGAGCGCCCATAGCTCCGAGGTAGAATCGCCGACTGACGCCAATTCAATCCTGGGTAAAAACAATCGGATGTTAACCGTACTGATGAGTTGTGATATAGCGAAACAGCGGGTGCTGGTACTAGAGCACCATCATCAAGCAATGAAATATGGTTAATTCTGTATATGACCTTGTAACTGAACCGTATTTCATAACCCGATGATGGTGCACTAACACCGAAACCTGGAAGCTTTTTGCAGTCCCATATGCTATTATTATAACAATAATAATAACTACATCTCTATAAATGATCTATATTATTTAAGTAACATTTGTACGAAAATGTGCGTCATTCGACAGGATTCGAACCTGCGTCCCCTATCAACATAGGGGAAGCCACCAATTGATACCATACTCTAAACAAAGTCCAATCAAGCCTATAGAACACAATTTTCGATTCTACGTGAATAACCATCTCTGCTCTGAAATGTATTGTAATGTCAATAAATGTAAACAGACAATGTTACAGAAAATCCCGAAGATTATCGAAATGGTTTTAACAACCGACATATTGAAATTATTTGTTTTAAAATTATGACAAAATTTATCGTAAATAATCAGGCTGGTAGAAATAAATATATAAGTATCCTGTTTGATTAAAAACAGAATATCCACTCAAATACGAGTATCGATTAAAAATAATGTTTAAACAAATAAATGCCATACACACACACATTTTCTAAACATATACTGTTAAATATAACAGACAATGAATGTCTATTATAGTTAATCATGAGCCGTTCTAAACATTGTATTTTGGCTTTAATTTCAGGTGAAAATAAAGACAAAAATTTTCCAACATTTGGATAATCTTTTATTAATTTGGTTCTAAGTTTTCAGCTCACATGAGGCATCTTAGAACCAACTTAATAAAAAATCATCCAAATGTTGCTGAGCGATATATATATATATATATATATATATATATATATATATATATAGGGTATCCCAGAAGTCGCGCATCATTCAGATTTTTATAAAAATACATATGAATATCAATTTTATTGATAATCATCATAACAGATGCACTTTGTACGGGTGAAATTTCTGTGTTTTAAGAATACAATGTACTGATGATTTGCTAATCGTTAGCTGATCCTGGCTTACTGATTTCACGTGGCTTCTAACAACATTCGCCAGAACCATGGTGGCTGTTTCTTCATCATTTGCATTCTTTCGTCAACCACATCTCTCACGGACAGCAACTGGTTTAGTTTCTTGGAAGCGTTTGATAAAACGACAGACAGTGGTATGGCTCAATGAACTTTCTCGCTTAGGATGATAGCGATTGAATTCTTGAGCTACAGAGCGGTCTGTTGCCTAATCTCTTCCAAACATAAAAAACAATTTAACTCTTTCTTGTACTGCAAGTTTCTCACCCATATCAGATTAAATCTGAGACAGAGAAAAAAAAATTAGTATATGGTGCGCGTTATCTTGGACATCATATATATATATATATATATATATATATATATATATATATATATATATTATACACACACACACATTTATATATATATATCAATCAGATATTTATATATATATATATATATATATATATATATATCAATCAGATATAGACGTATCTAGTTTTACAAGTGTTGGTATCCCCCCAGATACCTATGTCCAACATGTGGATGTTATCTCACGTCAGAAAACCCGGAGGCAGTTACACTGTTCTTCGTGACAAATAAAACTTGAAAAAAAAAGGCTATTGAAATGTGTGTATGTTCGTGTGCGAGCGCCCATCGACACATACATTCCCATGCAACACTCCACTACACACACATACATTGCCATCTCTCTCTTCATATATAAGTCAAACGATGACATAAAAAGATAGGTCGATTGATATTCATACCGCCTATTTTTTACATACTTCAGAAGTACTTGAATGTCCTTCGTTTCGATAAAGTAAGAAGATTGGATAGACACAATCTTGTGAAGAGAAGCTAAATTTGATATATGATCATATTAATTCCAACTCAGGCCAGATTTGGACATGTTATGTAGACAACAGGGGCAATGTCAGTAAAATATCAGTTTTGAGGCCTTGCAGAAAATGACAAAGAAAATAAATCAGGAAAAGATGAAAAAAAAATCAAACATAAAAAAAGAAAAATTTACACGTAAAAAAAAGAAAAGAGAAAATGAGGAAAAATCTGTAAACGAATGAATGAAAGAGATGAACTGAAAAGAAAGAAAGAAAGAAAGAAAGAAGAGTAAGGCCGAAACGGTAAAGAAAAAAGTATAAAAAGAATGAAAGTGAAAGAAATTCAGAAAGAAAATGAAAGAAAGAAATAAGGAAATTAAGAAAAAAGGTATAAGGTAATTAAGAGGAAAAAAATTGAAAAGGTTAAAAGAAAGGAAAAAAGAAAGAACAAAATTAGGCGAAAAAAGGAAAAAAACAATGTTAAGCGAACTGATAAAAAATTGAGAAAAAAGTAAAACTTTAGAAATTGATCGATAAAAGAAAGAAAGAAAGAAAGAAAGAAACTGTTACAAAAAAGAAAGTGCTATAGAGATTGAAAGATAAAGAAAGAAAGAAAGAAACTGACACAAAAAGAAAGTGCTATAGAGATTGAAAGGTAAAAAAATAAATAAAGAAAGAAAGAAAGAAAGAAAGAAAGAAAGAAACTGACACAAAAAAGAAAGTGCTATAGAGATTGAAAGATAAAGAAAGAAAGAAAGAAAGAAAGAAACTGACACAAAAAGAAAGTGCTATAGAGATTGAAAGGTAAAAAAATAAATAAAGAAAGAAAGAAAGAAAGAAAGAAACTGACACAAAAAAGAAAGTGCTATAGAGATTGAAAGATAAAGAAAGAAAGAAAGAAAGAAACTGACACAAAAAAGAAAGTGCTATAGAGATTGAAAGGTAAAGAAAGAAAGAAAGAAAGAAAGAAAGAAAGAAAAAAAAGAAACTGACACAAAAAAGAAAGTGCTATAGAGATTGAAAGGTAAAAAAAGAAAGAAAGAAAGAAAGAAAGAAAGAAAGAAAGAAATTGAATGTTAAAAGAACACCAACAATGAACCTGAAGGGTAAAAAAGAAAAAAAGAAAAAGAAAAAGTAAAAGTGAAAGACCGAAAGAAGCTGAAAGGTAAAAAGAAAGAAAAGCAGAAACTGAATTTTCAAAAGAAAGAAAAACAGGAAAATTAATGAGTAAAAATGTACTACCGAAAGAAGTTGAAGCTTCAAAGAAAGAAAGAAATTAAAAGATAAAAATGAAAGACCGAAAGAAATTGAAAGGTAAAAAACGATAGAAAGAGACAAAATGAGGGAAGGAAGGAATGAAATTAAAGAAATTGTCACGAAAAATAAAAGAATAATAGAAACGGAAAGGTGAAAATAAGAAACAAAGAAAAAAAGAAACAACGAAAAAAATTCACATGAAAAACAAGAAAATAAAGAAAGAAATGACCGTAAGAAATGAGAAATTCACAAAAAGAAAGAAAAACAAAATGAATGAGAAATGGAAGTTAACGAGAAAACAAGCCGAACATACGTATGTATCTAGAATTTGAGATATAAACACTCAGATCATTATGTCTATATTCCAGTAAATAGAAAAAAAGATGACTGTTAGGACCGTTTACATTGATATGAACGCAATAGGTTTGTAAGATTTCGTACTTGCCTGTAATTACTTTAGATCATCCATAGCGATTATTCACAGAGAATGGAGAAAAAATTAATCTACTACAAGAGGCGAATATTGCTTTGGGGAAATGAAAAACAATTAATTATGGACAATTTCTCTTGCGGTCGATTAGTGCACTGGCCAGCTTGTTAGCTTCGAAAATTATTCTAGTTCATATAGAACTGTGGATCCCTGATACAAGTGAATCGAGTTCGACCTTCACTACGGATTACACACTTTGAGAGTTGGCGCTAGGGTGTTCTGAGCCTGGGGAATATTACATGTCACCCAAGTGTCAGGTTGTGGTCAAGCTCAACTCGTACGGTGTTATATTTTATCGAGTTCAATCCACACTATGTCACACGAACTGATTTGCTAACGGAAAAAAGTGATAACAACAAAGATGAAAACAAAAGGCAACCATAAAATAAATAACCATAAAATAAGCATTAAGACTTTAATTAAAGGTTTGGTTTAGAAACAAAGAAACTAATTTTGACTCTGTGTCACTTCTAAGCTACGCTTAGTGAATCACTAAACATAGCCGTCTTCTGCTCAGAAACTTAAAATTAGTGAAACATTTATGACAAAGGAGTAATTTTATATACGAGTGGTCTCGTGCCGTGAAAAATGAGAGCAAAATATTTATATCGATAAGCCGTCTAAAATGACGGTAACATATATATTGATGTACCTACTATTGAGTATCTTATATTAAGACATAAGAAAAACAAAAACAAAATAATCCAAATTCCCTAAACGGGACAGGAGGGATATATATATAGGCATCCGCAGACAGATCTGTTTCGCTGTATAACAGCTCATCAGTACGATAGGCATCCGATTGAATTTTAACCCAGGATTGAAACCCGACCGAACTGGTGTCAGTCGGCGATTCTACCTCTGATCTATGGGTGCTCGGTAGAAGGAGACAGACTTTTAGCGTATGATGTATCATACTCCAGTGGCCGGAGTGCTCTAATTCATTACTGCATGAGCGATATAGTGTATCGTGACAGCAAATAATTTTCTAAACATATATTGTTAAGTATAACAGACAATGAATGTGTAATCATGAGCCCTTCTAAACATCATATTTAGGCTTTAATTTCAGGTGAAAATGAAGACAAAAATTGTCCAACATTTGAACATTTTTTTATTATGCTGGATCTAAGATTGAGGCTCATATGAGCCATCTTCTGAGAGGTTACAGGGACGTTAACATAAAGACATCAAAATATATTATCTTGTGTTTACATTAAACATTGCTATGCGACGATAACAGTCACCGAATAGCAGACACTTCGTAAATTAGTAATGCAGTGCTATGACGTCAGAAATTTGCAAACTGCGTCTGCTATTCGGTGACTGTTATCGTCGCATAGCAATGTTTTATAGAAACAAGTTAATATCATCTTTGTCCCTCAAGACTCTATTCTAGGTCCTACGCTTTTCCTAATATTCATTAACGATCTCCCCGAATCAGTTCCCAAGTAGGCATATACGCTGACGACACCACCGTTTACTCTCGCCTCGATCAAAAATCTGCTGAGGCTGACAAAGCGAACCTCGCTGCTGAGTTCGAAAAGGACCTCCAATCTGTGGTGGACTGTGGTGAGAAATTGCTTCCAAAACAAAGCTGCTATTTTTTAACCATCCAATTGAAGTAGATAGACTGAACTATCGCCCGGTTCACACTCCACCCACGGCTATTGAACAGGTGTAGAAGCTCATCCCTTGTTCCCTGTTTAGGATGTGGTTTCCGGCTTTCTCTTTTCCAATCTTTTCACTTTTCCTTATTTTTTTTTCAATTGGAGTAGATAGACTGAACTATCGCCCGGTTCACAAACCACCCACGTCTATTGAACAGGTGTAGAGGCTCATCCCTTGTTCCCTGTTTAGGATGTGGTTTCCGGCTTTCTCTTTTCCAATCTTTTCACTTTTCCTATTTTTTTTTCAATTGGAGTAGATGGACTGAACTATCGCCCGGTTCACACTCCACCCACGTCTATTGAACCGGTGTAGAGGCTCATCCCTTGTTCCTTGTTTAGGATGTGGTTTCCGGCTTTCTCTTTTCCAATCTTTTTTCTCTTACGTAGCCCCCTGCACACCAGTGGACTTACTGCTTTACCCGGGGTGATATGATTTTAAAAAAAATAGACAACTGCTGCTGCTCCCCCCCACTCTATTAACATGGATCAGACTAACCTCCTTGAGAGCAAAATACTGCACATCCTTATTCTAACTCTCTCAACTGACATCAAGTGGAATGACTATATCGAATCTATAGCTAAAACCGCTGCTAAGAATGTCGGTTCACTGTGCACAGCTAGGAAGTTTTTCTCATCTGAATCCATCTTGCACATATATAAATCTACCATTCGCCCGTGTATTGAATACTGCTGTCACATCTGGTCGAGTGCCCCTGCTATTCACTTGAGAGAATCCAACGGAGAATCTGTAATGTAATCAATTCGAACTTGGCAGCTAGGCTGCAGTTGCTTTCTGACCGGCGTGATGTGGCTTTCCTGTGTCTCTTCTGCAAATACTTTCACGGCGTCTGCTCCGATGAACTTAGCACACTGGTGCCTCCTATGTATGAAATTACTCGGTCTATTAGTCTAGCAACTAGATTCCATACTTTTACAGTGAAACCGATAAAATGTAAACGTAAATTCTACTCCAACAGCTTCTTTTCTTGCACTTCCCACCTGTGAAATTCCCTTTCCTTATACTTGCTTCCCCGACAGCTACAATCTCCAAGAATTTAAATGTAAGGTCAATAGTCATCTCCTATCTCACTAACTCTCAACCTTTCTCTCAAGCTCTTTTCTCCGTCCATCACCCCAATCACACCAGTATTCGCATCCTTCTATTACCCTCCTCCTGACACTCCCATTACCTACCCCTCTTTCTCATCAATTTCTCCCTATGTAACCCTGTGCAACAGTGGCAGTAAAATTGCCTTGTTTGGGGTGAAATGACAAAAAAAAAAAACAGAAAAATTAAAACAAGCCAAAATAGATAGATAAACAGATAGATGCATATGTACATACATACATACGAATTGACAGACAAGATAAATTAACAGATAGACAGATAGCATACGTACATATACATACATCCTAAACGACACACAAGATAGATAGATAGATAGATAGATAGATAGATAGATAGATAGATAGATAGATAGATAGATAGATACCTCTTTTATCTTTCTATCGATTATTAATTCGCAGTTCTTCCTCACTCTGTCACCCTTTTCGTTTTGGAGTGACTTGAACTTTGAACTGAACTCTTTATTTCGATCACTGGGTTTGATTGTTCTCGTTCCATCAGTCATATTATTTCCGGATGTCTTAGTTATCCCTATTTCTCCAGAATTGGCATGACTCAAGATACAAGAACAATCTACTCCAATAATCGAAATAATGAGTTCGGTTCAAAGTTCTAGTCACTTGAAGAAGGTCGGTGCGTACAAAAGCCGAAACGTCGTGAATATTACAAGAAAAATGAGGATAACAGTAAATAATCCTACTGAAGGATTGCCGAAAAGACTGAAGATTGTCTAAGCATCATATTCTTTCGAAATTTCGAAACCTCTTTATTTCCTCGTGCTGCTGGTGTCCTTCATATATTTACTGATTTGTGTGTCAGTTATACCAGAAAATCTCGTCTCATTTTTGACCTCTGGCGGGCTTCATACTATTAACACTGGTGTCAGATTCAGAATTCGTGTTTTGTCTCCTATTTTTATGTTTATTTGTTTACAATCTTTTATTCACCTCTGTATTTTTTTAACGTTCTAATTCTTTTGGTCAATGTTTCTGATCAGTTTTATTTTTTTTTTGTATTTGTAATATTCTAGCCTCATTAATCATATGTCCCTTCTTAGGGTAATGGGATTTTTTCAGGTTTCAAGAGGTAATGGGGAAAGGAGACATTTTCCTGAAAGCGGCTAAATGGGTTATGATCCGAAAATTTTCTAAATTTCAGTAGCAGACTCATGTACAAATGCACCTAAGAAATAATATGTGTATCAAGATACGTAGATATACACGACCGACGTAATTATTAGGCCACCCCAGTTTAAAAAAACGATGTATTTCATATTACTTTTAGGATTTACTGCTAAGTGGATAATCCTAAATAAAAATAGAATGGTTCTTTTGCGATTATTACTTTGCAAAATTTTACAAGGCAGCCAAGGAAGTCTTTGCTTCGGCCAGCCAATAAGAAGAAGAGACTAGCATGGGGAAAAGAGCACAAAAACTGGACACCAGAACAATTAATTTGATGCACATGTTATTGTGCAGTATTAACAAAAGAACAATTCTATTTTCATTTAGAATTATCCACTTGGAAATAAATACTAAAAATAATATGAAATACATCTTTATTTTTAAATATATATATATATATATATTTGTGTGTGTGTGTGTGTGTGTGTGTGTGTGTGTGTGTGTGTGTGTGTGTGTGTGTGTTTGATTAAGAGTGACATGAGAACGAGAGGAATGGAAAGAAAGAAAAGAGACAGATACAGGTTATATTATATGCATAGAATGTATGTTCTGTCCTAATAGTTTCAACTCGCGCACTTCTCGGTTGTACAACTCTCCTTCGAGATTCTTGCTTGTCGGTCAGCGTTGATCTTCAAAAATTCAAATGCAATGACAATCGTTATCGTCTGTTTTCTTCCTTATTGTTTTTTTTTTTATTGACCTCTCCTAAGTTTGATCGTAACCGTTAACTTCTATGCTAACAGTTTCTTTTGTCGTACATCCCGCTTAGTGATCTTTCTTACGGCTTCTTGCTTTCCAGTCAACTTTCATATTCGAAATTCTAAATGTTATCTATCTATGTCCGTCTACGAAACCCTGATGTCGGGATACTGATGGTATTCACACACACACACACACACACACACACATATATATATATATATATATATATATATATACATATATATATATATATATATATATATATTACATTCTCAACTTCATCGAAAAACCAAACATGTAAGAATACTGGAAAAATTAAATCAAAAATTAATAAAATCTTTCTTGTCGGTCTTTTTTTAACAAAATATGTTTATATATATATATATATATGTGTGTGTGTGTGTGTGTGTGTGTGTGTGTGTGTGTGTGTGTGTGTGTGTGAGCTTAAAAAGTGTCGTGGACCCGGTTAAGAGTCCAGCAAGAAAATAATGCAACAACTAAAATAAGAAATAACGATATATATATATATTAAAAACCGCAAAATACAAATACTTGGAACTTTGTTAGTAGAACAATAAATACGGGTTAGAAAGTAATACTATAACAGGGACTCAAAATGGCCGTACGTGAGCAGTCTTGGCTATCTCTGCCTATCACTCTCTGCTGATCTGCTTATGCTGATCTCCGGCGGATCTCTTGATCTGCTCTGCTCTTGTGAGGGGAAGTATATGTAGTTGTAGGAAGAGTTCACTCCGTTTGATGATGCTACAATGACAAAAGGATGCAAATGTAAACTATATTTTGCATTAACCGATTCGTTTGAACTTTATCGAGCCAAAAAAATGAAATAAATTTATTTCAAATGATGTATCCTTAAAACAAAATCTTTTGGTTACTTAAAAAAAAAAATGAATATTCATAGGATCAATTAAAAATATTAAACATTTAGAAAACATCATAATTCATACTCGAAGATAATATTTTCATGTGCATTGAATATCGTTATGTTATCAGTCAGTTAGTTAAGTGCCATACGTGATACACGCTTGGACGATCATGACTGGGCAGAAAATTTTCCCGCAGTAGGTTGTCATTGCTTTCTGTGGCAGACTGGTTGCAGACCAAGACTATAGAACCCAATCTGTCCTGTTATTTAACCCATAACTGGAAGGAATAGACGGATTAATACCTTTCTCAAGGGTATTTGTGCGTAAGTGAATGCAATGAATTCAACTTGAATTTGAACTCGGCTACCCGATTTCCCTTCCTGAGCCGATATCCACTGCATCACAACGCACATTCTATTGTCATAAGATGTTAAAATGATGAAAATTGACCACTTTCTTTTGGTTTCTTTTCTGTTTGTTGCATATGTTGGCTTGGGAAAGTCAGTCAGTTAAGTGCCATACGTGATACGTGATTTGTCGTTCCGTGTCGATATCCACTGCACCACAACCCACTGACTTGGGAAAGTATTGGTTCTATTAAGAATTGTGTGTTTTAGAGAAATCCGGGTCACAGATAAATATTTTTGGAATATTTGATGTCGGTACACTCGAGGATTTTTCTTAGGTGGAAATTATTTTCTCTTTTGATGAGTATGACATTTTTAAGGTCGAAATTGCGGAAGAATTTATATATATATATAGTCGTGTGCTTTCCTGTGTGTTTGTATTTGTGCATTTGCTTATTCTGAAAATGTTTAATTACTGGTATGCCCTTGTCTCAATTTTTATCTCTCTCTATTAAAAACTTGGCTTCGTAATCACAAAAATATGATTTAAATTGATTCAAAGAAATTTTTTTTAAAAAGCCACAGGGCTAATAAAATTAAAGCTGATATTGCTTTGTGGGTTCAATATAGCGTTTCTTTTCGACTGTATTGACGTTGGAGGAAGTTTCACGATCGTCCGGCATCTGAAATGATGGATGATTCTAATTACGTTCATATTTTCAAGTGAGGGCTTAGGTTAATACAATTCGACCTCTCACAAACGGATACATGACTCTATGATGGATATAAAATCTGAGAATCTGTGAGATCCTCTGTGACGAAGCCTCGTCTTGAAAAGGCGGGGAAATTAAGTATTTGTATGTTTGTTGCCTTCAGAATCGATGAAGATAGGAGGGAACGACATTATTTACATTATTCGGACTATTGTCATCATCTTTGTTGTTCTTCAGTTGCTCTTGTCCTTAAGAACACATGGTCCAGTGGATATAGACGTTGGTTAGTTCTTGTGATTTAGCCCAAACAGTTGTGAGTTCAATACCAGGCTACAGCAGTGGTGAAGAATTAACTGACAGGGTTAGAGGGAGATAACTCATGATTCCAAAAGAGACACTACTACGCAAGAGATGAGAATAATATTTCCCAGTGATTGTTATAAAAGGTTCGATTCGAAATTCTTGGCGCCTCAAGAAAGCCGGAGCGTACAACATCTGAAACGTCGAACAAATGGCAACAAAGATGAGGACAATGAGGCAAATAATGTAAATGCTACCTCATCTCAGAAATATAGATAAATATAGAGAAAACAAGTCACAGTTAACGGGAGGTAGAGAACGAAAGAGCAATAAACTGCGGCAAATGATGTCATTTTTAGAAAGATACGAATTAAAAATTCCAGTTGTCAACATCAAGAATATGCAGATGTTTAAATACCTGAGATTTGTTTTTAAGAAGATGGATAATGATACACCGAAATCCGAATACACACCGTACTACAGAAACGATAATTGGAAAATCTACGGAAGGTGCTGAGAAACGAAAGAATTCGTTTTATTTTACAGTATTTACATTATTCGGACTATTTTCCTCATCTTAGTTGCCATTTGTACGACGTTTCTGTCGTTGTACGCCCCGGCCTTCTTCAGATGCCAGGAATTTCGAACCGAACTCTTTATTACAATCACTTGGGTATATAAACTCCATTCCTTGCCTAATACCTCTTCTGGCGGTCATGAGTTATCTCCCTCTAACCCTGTAAGTTACGTGTTCACCACTACAAGTCTGGTATTGAACTCCCAGCTCTTTGGGGAAATCACAGAAACTAACCAACGTCTATATCCAGTGGGCCATGTATCCTTAACTCTTGACCTAAAGAGTTGCGAGTTCAGTACTAGGCTACAGTATTGGTGAACAAGTAATTTACAGGGTTAGACGTAGAAAACTCGTGACTTCCAAAAGAGGCACTACCTAGCAAGGGATGAGAATGATATATCCCAGTGATTGTAATTGTGTGTTTGGTTCGAAATTCCTAGCACCTGAAGAAGGCCAGAGCGTACAACGACCGAAACGTTATACAAATGGCAACAAAATGAGAACAATAGTCCTAATAATGTAAATAATGTAAATAGTAACTCATCTCAGAAATATAGACGAATTCGTTTTACAGTGAAAATCACCTGTAAATAGGCCTAGGGGTCACTTGCGTAGAACGTTACAAAGAAATTTGCAGCTTATGTCGATAAGAGGGGAAGATAACGGTTAACTCTAGACTTGTACAGGTTAAGAATTTAGAGACTGGAGAAATATCCTCTTGTGAGTCGGCTTCGTGGTATCAATCTACTTCTAACCAACATATTACAGAGAAAATGGTGACATTTTCTTACAATATTTTTATTATGGCGGGTCATAGCTGTGGAGGTTAGGCCTGGCGGGATCAAGGAATGCAGCTCCTCTGAGCACTTTCCATGGAAGTAGGGGAGAGCCATATTCAAGGGACAGATGGAGAGCAAGAGGGATAGAGGAAAGCAACACATAACATATTTAGTGAGCTTGAGTAAATGGATGGCGGAACAGAGCTAAGGAGAAATAATAGAAAGATCAAATAATACGCGATCATTAAAATTAACTTAGAGAATTTATGACAGAGAAAATCAGCTTTTTTTTCCTTAAAAAATACTAAAATGTTGATGCATATTCGGCTTAGGCTGAAGACAAAAACGTAGTCATAGATTTGGTTTAAACTTGAATAAACAAAAGGGTCTGGTTTACATTATATTTTTAAAAATGTAGGTCCTGATTTGAAATTGAGACAAAAAGTTAGATATATGTTTAATTTACTCTTGAATAAAAAAGTAAACATTCGTTTGAAACAGATTGAAAAAGATAGCGTCAGATCTGTTTTACAGACAGATAAAAAATCTATTTTACACTAGTATCATAAGGGTAGAGGTCTGTGTGGTATTAAGTTGAGTCAAAATGTTAGACAGAGGCCCGGTTTACACTAAATCAGATAGGTAGACATTGACAAGATTTGCCTTTTTCTTGATCTCTCTTTTGATCTCTCTTGATCTCACTCTCTCTCTCTCTCTCTCTCTCTCTTTCTCTCTCTATTTCTCTATTTCTCTCTATCTCTTTTTACTTTCTTCCTGCTTCAATAAAATATTACTCCTTCTTTTCACCCAAGTGATAATTAGTCCGTTCTTTTTTTTCTTTTGTTTTTTTTCTCCGTTTCTTTCTATGTTTCATTTATTCTTTCTTCTTCGTTTCAACTTCTATAACTTCTTATTTCTTTAAAAAGATGATCATTAATCCGATCTTTAATTTTCTTTCCTCCCATTTTTTCTTTCTGTCTTTTATTCGTTTTTTTTTTACGTCTTTGATTCCTCATTTTTTTTTAAATCTAGGTGACCATTGGCCTGTACTTTCTATCATTTTTCTCCTTTCATTTCTTCATGTTTTTCATTCATTCTTTCCTTTACTTCAATGATGTTTCATTTCTGTAAAATAAGTGATCATTAGTTCGTTCAATTTTCGATTTTTCTTTCCACTTTTCTTTCTTTTTGTCTTTCATTCTTTCTTCTACTGCAATGATTTCTGATTTTTTAATCTGAGTGATCATGAGTACGTTCTTTCTTTCATTTTTTCTTTTTCTTTCTGTATTTATTCAATCTTTCTTTTACTTCAATGATTTCTCATTTCTTAATCTGAGTGATCATGAGTACGTTCTTTCTTTCATTTTTTTCTTTTTCTTTCTGTTTTTATTCAATCTTTCTTTTACTTCAATGATTTTCATTTCTTAATATGAGTGATCATGAGTACGTTCTTTCTTTCATTTTTTCTTTTTCTTTCTGTATTTATTCAATCTTTCTTTTACTTCAATGATTTCTCATTTCTTAATCTGAGTGATCATGAGTACGTTCTTTCTTTCATTTTTTTCTTTTTCTTTCTGTTTTTATTCAATCTTTCTTTTACTTCAATGATTTTCATTTCTTAATATGAGTGATCATGAGTACGTTCTTTCTTTCATTTTTTCTTTTTCTTTCTGTATTTATTCAATCTTTCTTTTACTTCAATGATTTCTCATTTCTTAATCTGAGTGATCATGAGTACGTTCTTTCTTTCATTTTTTTCTTTTTCTTTCTGTTTTTATTCAATCTTTCTTTTACTTCAATGATTTTTCATTTCTTAATATGAGTGATCATGAGTACGTTCTTTCTTTCATTTTTTTCTTTTTCTTTCTTTATTTATTCAATCTTTCTTTTACTTCAATGATTTCTGATTTTTTAATCTGAGTGATCATGAGTACGTTCTTTCTTTCATTTTTTCTTTTTCTTTCTGTATTTATTCAATCTTTCTTTTACTTCAATGATTTCTGATTTTTTAATCTGAGTGATCATGAGTATGTTCTTTCTTTCATTTTTTCTTTTTCTTTCTGTATTTATTCAATCTTTCTTTTACTTCAATGATTTCTGATTTCTTAATCTGAGTGATCATGAGTACGTTCTTTCTTTCATTTTTTTCTTTTTCTTTCTGTATTTATTCAATCATTCTTTTACTTCAATGATTTCTCATTTCTTAATCTGAGTGATCATGAGTACGTTCTTTCTTTCATTTTTTTTCTTTTTCTTTCTGTTTTTATTCATTCTTTCTTTTACTTCAATGATTTTTCATTTCTTAATATGAGTGATCGTTCAACCGTTGATTCTTTCTCGTTTTCAATCATTCATTCATCTCCTTCTATGGCTTCATTCTTTAATCTAACTGATCATTACTTTATTTCTGTTAACCTTTTTTCTTTCCCTTTTTCTTATCTTTTTATTCTTACTTTCTTCTACTTTAATAAATGATCCCTTACTCCAATCTTTCTTTCTGTTTTCTTTTTCTTTCTGTCTTTGTTTTTCTTTCTTCGAATTCAATTCCGTGTTTCTCAAATTTGAGTGATCATTATTCCGTTCTTTTCTTTTGTTTGTCTGTCTTTCTTTAATTCTTTACTTCGTTTTATATTTCTTTACTTCTTTTTTTTCTTGTTTGCCTGTCTGTCTGTCTCCCTTTCTTTCTTTCTTTCTTTCTTTTATTGTGTTTGTATTTATTTCGTCTTACATTATCAAAAATACGACAGTGATTCGTCTTTTTAAAGTGAATCATTTTTCCTTTCTTATTTCTTTCTGGAACACAGACACAAGCACACTTACCCACTCAAAACTATGCGTTTGTGTATATGAGAGCGTGCGATTGTTTCAGCAAGTGTATTCGTTGCATTCACATACACGCAAATACCATTGCAAAAGGCATGAATCAGTCGCTTCTCCCTCTAGCTATAGGTTAAATAGATTAGTTTCTACAGCCTTGGTTAGCAACCAATTTACCACAGAAAGAAATCGCAACCTACTGCTGGATAATCTTCTGCACAGTCAGTCATGTCCCTTTCGAGACATGATTGCCCAAGCGTGTATCACGTATGGCACTTAAGAGACTGACTGATTGGCTCATATATTTGTCTATACGTTATATAAGAAAGGAATGATATTGTATCGGTTAATTAATTTAGCATTATCTCTCCATCTATCACAATCTTGGTCTCGCTTTCTCCTCTGCTACTCTCTCCCCTCTCTCTTTCTCTCTCTCTGTATATGTGTGTGTGTGAGTGTGTGTGTTTGTGTGTGCGTGAAATGTATGTATATATATATATATATATATATATATATATATATATATATATATGCAATTTGTTATATATATATATGCAATTTGTTATATATATTATATTATTTATATATTGTATATGCGCGGTACTTACTTGAAAGCACTCAATATCAGTGATGGAGCTAACATATTCATATACATAGGTCTGAGTTTGTGACCCAGTTTGCGATCGTCAGACGTGAGGATCCTAAGATCGTGAAACCCAGGGTCACAAACTCATATCTATCTATCTATCTATCTATCTATCTATCTATCTATATATATATATATATATATATATAATTAATGTGGAGGGCTTTTCACTAAACTGAGCGGTGTTCTTTCAGTTATGCTGACTCCCAAGATATGAGATATTTTTTTATCCTGTCGTCACTCTTCTGGGGCTTTGTGTATCTGCTGTTTAAAAAGAAACAAAGACCCTAAAGAACGAAAACATCATGATAATGTCTTCATGAAACTTCGAAGTCGCCAAGGAACAATACTGTTAAGTGAAAACCTCTTCATCTTAATTCTATTAACCTTCTATTTTTATATCGAGCACTTTGAGACCAAAATGATGGAAAGTGAATAAAGGTTCGATTCCTGTTAGAGGCAGAGCTTTTTTCGAGTAGGGCTGCTCAATCTAGACTGTCATTATTTTCACTGTTTAACAAAATAATTTAAAATTTCTTCTCTCTCTCTCTCTCTCTCTCTCTCTCTCTCTCTCTCTCTCTCTCTCTTACTATATATATATATATATATATATTTAATCGTGTCACCCCAAGCAAGGCATTCTACTGCCACTATAGCGCAGGGTGTTACATAGAGGGATTGGGTATGGGAAATGTCAGAAGGAGGGTGATAGACGACTTAGTATGTACATAGGGAGAGAGTTGGAGAGGGTGGGTGTGAGTTAATGTGTTAGGAGGTGTCTATTGACCTTACATTTAAACTCCTGGAGGTTGTAGCAGTCGGGGAAGCAAGCATACGGTAGGGAATTCCACGGGAGGAAACTGTAAAAGGGTGGGACCTAGTTGCCAATCTAGTATCTCGTGCAAATTCACATCTAGGGGGCACCAGTGATTTAAGTTCTTCAGAGCAGAAGCTATGAAAGTATTTATAGAAGAGGCACAGGGAAGTCACGTCACGCCGGTGAGAGAGATACTGCAGGCGGTCATTACAGATTCTTCGCTGTATTTTATCAAGAACCCCGAGGAGAATAGAAGAGAATAGAATAGATGTGGCAGCAGTACTCAATACACGGGCGGATGGTGGATTTATATAATTACAGGATAGATTCAGGCGGAAAGAATTTCCGGGCCCTGCACAGAGAGCCGACAATCATAGCTGCGGATTTAGCAATGGATTCGACGTAGTCATTCCACTTGAGGTCCGCTGAGAGTGTCAGGCCAAGCAGGCGTAGTGATTTACTCTCTGGGAGGCAAGCCTGTTCCATGCTAATGGGAGGGAGGTGCGGTTTTCTGTGGTAGTTAATTGACAGCAGCTTCGTTTTGGAAGAATTGAATTTTACGAGCCATTTCTTACCCCAATCCACCACGGATTGGAGGTCTTTTTCAAGCTCGGCAGCGAGGTTCGCCTTGTCACCAACACCAGATTTTTGATCGAGGCGAGAGTAAACTGTGGTATCATCGGCGTACATGCCTACTTGTGATCTTATGGCATCGGGGAGATCATTGATATAGATTAGAAAGAGCGTAGGACCTAAGATAGAGCCCTGGGGTACACCCGCATTTGTAGGATAGTTCTGGGAGGCATGTCCGTTTAATACAACCTTCGGTGTGCGGTTAGAGAGGAATGACCGGATTAAGTCCAACAAAAGTCCAGTTATGCCATAGCTTCGCAGTTTCCGTAGAAGGCCGGCATGCCAGACTCTGTCGAATGCTTTAACCTTGCGCTCCAACACTCAGTTACAATAAGTTTGTTTTTGTAATCCACACCCGAAGATGAACTCAGAGAAAGATTGAAAGTACTTGGATAAGAAAAATAAAGCTAGTCCATCTTCATTAATAATTTTCTCTTAACATCAAGGAAATCAAAGTATTATTATAAAATAGATATAGAGACTATGTCTATATTATTCAATTTTCAATATATTGAATGAAGATATGCTGAGTAATATATATATATATATATATATATATATATATTACAAAAAAGTGAAGGTAACGTAGGTTAAAACCCACTTTTCAAGCATTTACTTTTATGAAAAGTACTCGATACATAATTATTTAATCATAATTATAACATAAACATTCCAGCCCCTTTTCTCCTAAATTGGTAAAATAAACCCAACTTGCTGTTAAAATCTATTTACCTATTTAAGTATTGTGTGGTCCCACTATGTATCTTACTCAGACAAAATAATTTTCTTAAAAATTTAATTAATTACGATGTCCCATTTATAACTTATACTCCAACATAATTTTAAAAAATGAAAATTATTTTACTAAAATAAATGACCCACACAATAATTAATTGTTGTTCTTAACACAATATAACTAAGTCTACCATAATTATTTAATTCTAAATCTGACCTAAACATTCTAGCCCCTTTACTCATAGTTGGTAGTAAAAAAAAATCTATTGTTCAATAAAACGATCTAAAATCCAGCCTCCTGTTAAAAATTATTGTCTACGCATTTAAAAATTCCAAGGTCCCATTATGTATCTTATCCAGACAAAATTAAAAAGTGACATGTCTATATCCAAGCCATTCTGCCCCCTTTCATAACCCAGTTATGGTTACATAATTGTCATTTTTGATTGAACATTATTGACACACCTAAAGCATTTTCTCCAACTACCACTTCCGAATTTTCTAAATAACCATAAATTCATCTTGTATTTTAAAAATAAATCATTTTCACCATTTATTTTAACATATCACCTGAAGAAGAACAGTATTGTTCTGAAACATGAAAATTTTTCTGTAGTGACATTATGCTTTTATAAACCATTGTGATAACAAAATTACAATATATATATATATATATATATATATATATATATATATATATATATATATATATATATATTAATAAGAAAAAAATTAAAATTAAACGTATATTTCTTTATATCTACCAGCCCCAATTATCGAGAACCCATCTGGGGAAAATATGCATCTTCCGGCAGGATTCCAAACCTAGGGGCGCAGGTTCGAATCTTGCCGTATCTATGTGAAGTCATGTGAGAGTACTATATTCCGAACACGGTAAGCACATTGATGCCGTGTCCGTGGTTGATATTAAGTGTTGAATTTTCACTTTTGTGAATAATATTTACATTAATTTTAGCCTATTTTATATAAGGATGATGCTATGATATTTGAGTTTTCCACAAGTATATTACGGATAGTGTTTGCCATGTCTCCCTGTTTGTTTAAATGAGATTGATTTTAACTATGATCAGAGAAGTGCAATGGATTGATCGAGCACACAGTTCTTCAAAAGACATGTAAATTTTAAATAATATTGGTTCTCTATATTTTAGAACTTACATGTGAATTTTTATTTTTGATGCTGAGGTTAGCAGATTTAAATTTAAAATAGGGGTTGCTTATTTTCGAATGATATCTCCAAGTGAAGATTCGTTTTGTTTATAATTCCTATGCATTTGGTTTTTGTAAAAAATAAAACCACCGTGGGCTTCAACAACGGCCCAGAGACAACTTCAGAATTTCAAGCAACTCTTTTGAACGGTCTCTGTATTTAAGTTGGTGAATGCTGCCATAATCCTTGCCTTCAGTCTATCTTTGATGTTAAATGAAGTTTTGTTAATCGTTAGCTAAACAATCGCATGAAAATCAATTGAGGTTCCGTCTGAGGAGTTAAGTGGTTAGATGCAATTAGTAATGTGACCACAGGAGTGAAGACAAGGTTTTCCTATTTGTGTTGAATGGTGCAGAGTCCTGTTGTCAGACATAGAATCTTTTAGCAGCCACCATCTTAACCCAGGGTCACACAACCTCCTCAGAACATATGATGTAGCACTCACTGTTGAGTCTGTAGCCCTGTGTGAAAAAGAATGGGAACATAACGTCGTCCTCCAAACACGGCAGAGAGTCCTTTTTGTAAAATTCATAATTAGCTGACGGGATACATCATCGAACTCTTTCCGAATCCTCTGCAATCTCTTCAGATTGACAGATCGATAGATCGAAAGAGAAATACATCGATAGATAATGAAAAATATGAGATAGATAAATAGATAAATAGATTAATTGAACGATTGATTGATTAGCAGACTATATATCTATGTATCTATCTATTTAGCTAGCTAGCTAGCTAGCTAGATAGATAGATAGATAGATAGATAGATAGATAGATAGATAGATAGATAGATATGAACAGAATCTGTTATATGTGTGTGTCTGCGTAAATATATGCGAATGAAAATGTGCTTGGGTACATGTATATGTCTGTGTGTTTGTGTGCGTGAAAGAAAGAGTTACCATTGTTTACCGACTTAATAAGTAGAAAAGTGAAGTGGGGGTGAGAGGAATTATGAAATGAAGCAAAATAGAATTGTGACATTAGGGTAAATAACCAAAGTATGAAAAAAAAAAAAACGGATTCATTCACTGAAGGGGCAAAGAGAATTCGATGAGATAGTAGAGATGAGACATGGAATAAAAGGTAACGTCCTTAATAATAATAATAATAACAATAATAATAATAATAATAATAATAATAATAATAATAATAAAAGTATTGATAATAATTTCTATAATAAAAAAAAATGGAAAATCAAAACAAGCCTACCGGTGAAGATCAGAAAAGGCTTCGTCTTGAGCGAAGCCTTTAGAATCTTCGGAAGCCATTTGAGCGACTCTCAGGAAGACAATAGGAAACAAAGGGGAGATAATTGTGAATATTCTGTACACTTGTTTCTGGGGCGTAGATTTGATGGGCGGAAAACAGTGATGAGGAGAAGGAGGAAAGCCCGTTCGATTTTGAGAAAGGAAAGAAGGTGACCGAAGAGAAATGTTGAGGATATTTTTTTTGTTTTTCAAAGGGAGTAGAAAATTATGGAAGAGAAAGATGAGGAAATCAAAAGACATTTTCAGTAGAATTATCTCACAAGATCTGATGAAAAGATGACAGCAAAAAATAAAAATAAAAAAACTTAAATACGTAAGTGGAATGAAAAGGCGAAATCTCCAGGTCATGAACTGAAAGAAACAACGTGAAAAAACAGAAGAGTTAGCAAATTTCTATAGACTTCCACAAGATAAAGACGGGCGAAAATTGAGGAAGTCAAAAATAATTCTCTACAACTATGCTATTCATCTCGAGTTTCTCGACAAAATCTAAAAAGAATCTGCAATGATTTCGACCTTGACCAAGCATTTCGATTTCAGCCATTTTTCCACCCACGTGACGTGAGTTTCCTTTGACTTTTCTACAATTTTTTTTTTTTATAGCAACTGCTCTGATGAGATTTTTTCCCTGGTGTCCCGTCCACGTAATTTTAAGCACGCAACTAGATTGGCGTCTAGGTCCCACCTTTTTAATATTGACATAGCTAAATGCAAACGTCAATTTTATTCCAATAGTTTATTTTCTCGCACGTTTACCTGTTTCTCTGGCAGCTACAATCTCCAAAATTTTAAATGAAAAGTCAATTGTTATCCTCTATCTTATTGAATCCTGTTCATCTTTTATCCTTTCTTCAAGTCAGTAAGTCAAGTCTACGTTAGATTGAGGAATAAGATTAGAGTGTGAAGGTGGTTGAGTAGATTTAAGAGGTCACGATAAGCTACCTCTTAGTGTTGTCTACATTATGCAACATTTGATGAAAGGCATATCTAAACAATGTATGTGTCATGTGTGTTTCAGATTTTGGTGATCTCTTAATAGAAGTGCTTTTTTTTCAGATGGGTTTTAAAAGAACTTGTTGATATAATTAGAACTAAGGAATATATATATATAACAGTACTCAACAAATCCCCGGCCTAACTAATAAAACAACAATTTTAAGGCAACATTCGACTTTATTCAACAACACAGTCTCCTTCTGGAGTAATACACTGATTCTAACGCTTCTCTAATAAATTCGATGCCTCTTTCCCTGTTGCATTCTTCTGGGGTCTGCAAACAGTCAGTAGTCGCTGAGGACCAGATCTGGAGAATAGGGTAGATACCGAGGCAATTTGAAATGCAATTCATATAGTTTTGCCGTCCTTGCGATCGACATGTGACACTGTGCGTCGTCTTGGTGAAACAACACTTTTTTCTTCTTCATTTGTGGCTGTTTTTTTGGGGGGGGGGGATTTCTTCCATCAAAAGCACCAATAATGCTATATAATATTTGCTATTGATGGCTCTTTCTTTCTCAAATACAATATCTTGCGCATCTCAAAAAACGGAGGCTAAAACATTGCCTTTTAATGTTTGCGTCTTTGGTCGGTTTGGACGTCTTTCACCTGTTACTGTCTATTCACCTGATTGCCGATTTGACTGCGAAGTGAAGTGGTGGATCCATGATTCAAAAAGAAAATGCGGTGAAAGAGAAAAAACAACGCTAAGAGACGACGTATACGTGATGAGGGAAAGCAGTAAAAATCCTAGAAATATATTATTTGTTTTGTTTTAGTTAATTTGCCCAAGGGTATATGTAGCGATAAATGAACTACTGTCCACCTACTTTTCGAAACTGTCACCCCACTTTTCGACCACTGTCTACCTACTTTTACTTTGGTATCACTCCTTCATAATCAGCCTCTGAACTTTTTCGGTCTCTCCTGGCATCTGCAAATAAACAATGCAGCTATTTATAATAAGAGTTAAAATTAATGCAAACAATGATTTCTAAAATCATTTCTTCCATGTCAAACTTCGAATTTTTAAGCCCACCCTTATTAGCCACCCCCTTGTTCGTTGTGGTGCAGTGGATATCGACTCGGAACGACAATCGGGGAGCCGAGTTCGAATTCCAGTTGAATTCCTTGCATTCACTTACGCACAAATACCCTTAGGAAAGGTATTAATCTGTCTCTTCCCTCAAGTTATGGGTTAAATAATAGAATAGACTGGGTTTATATCCTTGGCTGGCAACCAGTATACCGCAGAAAACAAATGGCAACATACTGCGGGATAATCTTTTGCCCAGTCATCATGTCTCGAAAAAGACATGGTCGCCCAAAGCGCGTATCACGTATGGCACTTAACTGACTTGCACTTCCAATGAGAAAATGCATTTATTAATATGAAGAGTTAAAAATAATGCAGATTTCACATATCTAGCATCACTCCGTCATAGTCAGCATATGAATTTTTCAGCATTTCCTCGTACTTGGAAAGTAACAATGCAGTTATTAATAATAGATGAAATTAATGCATGCAAAATTTCACAGTTCTAGCGTCACTCCCTCATAGTCCGCAGATGAACTTTTCAGCACACTCTCATATACATAGACAGCTTTATTATTGCATAGCAGTATAGCCCGGCGTTGCTCGGGGGTAATGAAAGCTTTAAAACTAATCCATGGTCCTGGAGCCTAAATAATATTTGTGTGAAGTTTGGTGAGAATCGGATAAAAAATTGTGGATTTGTATAAAGGACATACAGACAGATAAACAGACGCACATACAAACATCTTGCCTTTTATATATATATATTATCGATTTTCTGCACTATTGTAAGAACTGCAACCTTGAAACTTCTGAATATCGTTTCTTATGTCTTTGTCTATGAGTGTATCAAATTTGATCTAAATCGGACCACTCCTTCTATCACCCGATTTTGTCGATTTTCGATTTTCGATATTTATCGGGGGTACCTCGACACAAAACCTAGCTAAGAACACTGGCAGACGCTTATAGTACAACTGTATAAATTTTGAAGAAAATCCGTTCAGCCGTTTCGGAGTTTATAGGTAACGGACACACACACACAGACACACACACACAGACACACACACACGCACACAGACAAAGTTCCATTTATAAATAAGTTTAGATATAATAACAGACGCCACGTTTCCGATCACCCCCGTCAGCTAATGTGACTCGCCAATACATGTTGAAGAAGCATACTCAGGCACATTTTGGTTTCTTTAACACAAACAAAGTCTACCTGAGTCATTCTTTCCCTCTATTCGTCCTCTGTCTATTAGATTCTCCAAACTCTCCTTCCTCATTAGTGTCCCAACATCTTGTCGTTACTCACGTGATCGGCCTATCAGCATACTTCTGTAGAAATACATTTCTGTTGTTTCGAGCCTTTCCTTTATCCTTGAGGAGATCGTCCAGTATTCGCTGCCATATAGACGGACAAATATTACTCGTTTAGTCTAGTACTCGTTTCTTTGTTTCTAATGAGATCTTCCTACCTTTCAGTACTCTGGTTAGCTTTTGAAATCAGTCTTTGGTCATGCCAATGCGTCTTCAGATCACAATTTTTCACGTCTCGTCCTCTGTAAAACGATAAAACTATTTTCATGTGACGTAAATAAAAGCTGTTGAAAAGAATGCGAAAGATGGAGAGTGATTTTTTTAAATCTTTATAATTTAGGAGGCAAAAGCAGTTTAATGTACAAAAAAGGGTGAGGCCTTGGATGGAGTTGAGACGGAGCGTATGATATCAGAACGATTCACTGGAAATTAAAGATCTGAAAGATCATGGTAGCGTGAAATATTTGAGCGGAAACGGAAGTACGAGGAAAAATCAAGATGACGCTAATGAAAGAAATGACAGTGGGTGGAAATACGTACTGAACCTCGGGCATTGGATGTTAATATACAGATTTAAAAGAAGAAAATATTAATAAAAAGTGTGCGGATAAAATGGACTGAAGAACGGAACAGAATTATCTATCTGACTTATTCTGTCCTTATCTAACTATCTTTTGATAGATCGATCTGTCACAGCTTGTTTTTATATATCTTATCATACTTTTATCTCTGTATCTATCTATTAATATATGGATCTATCTTAACCTGTTCATATCTATCTTATTGTTTTCATCTATCGATGGAAATATTAACTCAGCCTGTTCAAATATATCTATCTTATTGCTCTTATCTATTTATGATAGAATAAAGTAAAGAACAAAATAGGAAACGTACCTCAATGTAACATGTTTCGATTTTAATAATGCTTCTTCAGAGATCGAGGTCTGTTTATTCGCTTTTCATCAATCGATCGATCTATCTCAACCTGTTTATATCTATCTGATTATATTTTCATTTCTGCATCTATCAATCGACAGACAGATCTATCTCAGCATGTTCATGTCAATAAAATTATTGTCCAATGCATCAATTCTCAAACGCATCAACTGCAGTCGATAGCTATCGCCCGTAATGGTTTTGGTCGATTTGAGAAGGTCATACTAAACTACATTCAGCTGATCCCACAAAAGGCAGATCAGAAGCTTCGAACCGTGGGTATTCGTCTTTGCCGCCGATGTTGATGCATAGCCAGGCTTACCCCACGATCTTCTACGCTTAGGCCTATCGTTGTTATCAGTCAGTTAAGTGCCATACGTGATACATGCTTGGGCGTGTATCACGTATGGCACTCGAAACAGACATGACTGACTGGGCAGAAGATTATCCCGCAGTAGGTTGCCATTGCTTTCAGCGGTAGACTGGTTGCAGACCAAGGCTATAGAACCCGATCTGTCCTGTTATTTAACCCATAACTGGAAGGAAGAGACGAATTAATACCTTTCCGAAGGGTATTTGTGCGTAACCGAATACAATGGATTCAACTGAAATTCGAAATCGTTGTTATATTTGTCTATATTTAAGAATGTGAAATAGGTTTATGCATCGGTTACATCATTACAATGGTTTTCATTATAACTATGGGATTTATATTATATTATTTAAAATTTCTATAACTAAATTTATCTAAGTTTAATCTATTTTATTTTCAGATGATTCAGAAAAGCTATAATGACAATTAATTTCAATACCAATGAAATATGCGTTAAAAGAGTATGGAAATCTCAAAACAAGAACATAAGAACAAAAGAGATTGAAACATTTGGTACTCAAGTCCTGAAGAGACAAACCATTTACAGCATTCGTGCTAAATTCCATGCCATTAGCACAATCAAGAAGATTGGGTCACTATGTCGATCCAGGATGTTTTTTCCACCTGAATCCATCCTGTATATATACAAGTCAACCATCCGTCCGTGCATGGAGTACTGCTGCCATTTATGGTCAGGTGCCCCTGCCGTTCTCCTCAGTGTTCTTGACAAGCTCCAAAGGAGAGTCTGTAATGTGATAGGTACTGATCTGGCGACTCGACTGCAGCCACTTCACCATCGTCGAAATGTGGCCTCCCTTTGTCTCTTCTACAAATACTTTCATGGCTTCTGCTCGGATGAGCTTAAGTCACTGATGCCTCCTCAACAGGTGTTTACTCGTGCAACCAGACTGGAAACTAGGTCCTACCCATTCACAGTCAAGTTAGCCAAATGCAGACGACAATTCTACTCCTGCAGCTTCCTCTCTCGCACTTCCCGCCTGTGGAACTCACTCCCGTATTCTTGCTTTCCTGACGGCTACAACCTCCAGAAATTTAAATGCAAAGTCAATACTCATCTATTAACCACTGGCCTCTAGCTCTCTCCCCTCCCCTGTATAACCTTCCCTTTTCTCCACCTATGTTTCTGTCATCGCACCTGCTTTCTCAGCTTTCTATTGTTCCTTTCTAACTAGTTTGTACTCCTCACTCTTTTCTAATTAATCTTGTTACATTTATGTAACCCCCTGCACATCAGTGGCGTTTCCGCCTTGCTCGGGGTGAAATGATTAAAAAAAAAAACAAAAAAAAACAATTCTTAATATTCTAAAAACTGGTTGTCACAAAATTGTCTACACAGAGGATCATAAGCAACTTGTCACCGAAGAAATTTGTTCAGAGTCTAGTTCTTCTTCTGTGAAATACTGAAGGACAAGTTTATAGCCGAAAAGCAAGAACGTTTAGTGACTTCAAAAAATTACATAAAAGATTCATTTCAAGAAATTAATACACAAAGAGACTTGTGCAAAAATGTTAATTGAAGCGTGAGGGGTATACTTCAAAGCTGTGTAATTTTTGATGGGCAAAAGTTTGAGTACCTACGTTTGTAAGATTTAAACCCATTTGTATTATTATGCATAATAAAATTTAATTGCCAATATAATCATTGTATTAGTAAATACAATTGCATACACACTTGTGCAAGTTAATTGAAACAACTGTTTTATTTTTTTCACCATACGGTCAGTTTTAGATACACGAAAATCACAGGGTATAATCAATTTCCATTTTTTTTTATTCAGATTAGATCATTTGCAGTCGTGTGCAGTAATATAAATCTATTTTTAAAGTGCATGATTCAATTTGTTTGGCCTTAAAAATATTGCGTCATATTTTTCACGCATAGACACGAGTGTCTCAAGGGTGCATGTAATGAATAATGTAATCATTTACTGGCCCCCTACTTTTCGACCACTGTCCACCTACTTTTCGGATTGAATATAATGCAAGCCTGATTTCACAGCTCTAGACTCACTTCGTAATCAGCCTCTGAACTTTTTCGGCCTAACCTAGTACCTGGAAAGACAAATGCAGTTATTAATAATCAGTTAGTTAAGTGCCATACGTGATACACACTTGGGTGATCATGTCTCTTTCTAGACATGACTGACTCGGCAGAAGATTATCCCACAGTAGTTTACCATTACTTTCTTCGGTAGACTGGTTGCCAGCCAAGCCAATTTGTCCTGTTATTTAACCCATAACTGTAGGGAAGAGACGGATTAATACCTTTCCCAAGGGTTATTTTTGCGTAAGTGAATGCAACGAATTTAGCTAGAATCCGAACTCGGCTCCCCGATTTCTCGTTTCGAGCCGATATCTACTTCACCACAACGCACATCCTTATTAATAAGTGTTGAAATTAATGCAAGCAGGATTTTACAGCTCTAGAATCATTTCTTCATAGTCAGTTGACGAACTTTTCAGCACATCCTCGTATACATAGACAGCTGATTTCTTTATTTTGCATTTAATGACAGAGATCCTGGTTTCCGATCACCCCCGTCAGCTAATGTGGCTAGCCATTCCATGTTGAAGATACATGCTCAAGCATATTTTAGTTTCTTCAACACGCACAAAGACCGCCTGAGTTAATATACAACTATGAGTGGGGTTTTTTTAGGAGATGTCACATAATCTGGTGTTTCAACAAGACCATTTTTTAAATACTATGTCATGAGAATTTCGTGCTATCACAACTAATCTAACCGTCACGTCTAATAATCTCCATGTCAGACACATCGTAGAAAGCCACCCTCATTACGTTCGTATTCCGTTGGTGAGATGTACATTTGACTCGAGCAGGTTCTTATCCCTAAGTACTGTTTGATGGAACTGTCTTTCAAGAGATGCTTCCCGAAAAACTACAATTTTAACCTCTTTATGTCTAGAGATAACTGTTATTTTCCAACCATATTCCTATAAATCTTGCCGTTTATACAAACACACACTACCTCGAGTGGCTCTTGGGCATGTGTCAAATGAAATTCCTTGTAAAAAAAACACTAACTGCTTTTGACTAGTTCCATCTACGCAATTTTACTCGCAAGTCTTGAGTCAACCCATGCTTTCGGGCAATTTCTAAATGTTTTTGATATTAGTATCAGGGACACGCCAATAACATTGACAAAACGCACTGATAAATCCACCATGATGATAACTGAGCTGGTTTATTATGCTCATAAGACGATCATGCTAACCACAAGGCCAAACATTCACATACCCTTGCACACACACACACACACACACACACACACACACACACACACACACACACACACACACACACTTGATCAGTAGTATTAAAGAAAGAGGGGACGAATAAAAGCAACAATGAAAAAACACAAAATAATGAAAATTTATAGCAACAAAACCAAAAAAAACAATGGAAACGAATGAAAAACGAGATAAATCTAAAAAGAAAAAGAAAGAAAGAACGAAAAATTGAAAAGCAGAAACAAATTGAAAAAAAAGCATTAATAAGGTGAAAAAATTAAGAAGAAAAAATGAAAAAATAAAAAATAAATAAAGAGAAGAAAATTTACAGGAAAAAGGACAAACATAAAGGACATTGAGAAGTAAATAAAAAGAACAAAATTGGCAGGAAAAAAGAAAGAATTTAAAAAAAATTGGCAAGAAAGAAAGAAAGAAAGAACAAAATTTTAGGAAAAACGAAAGAATGAAAATTGACCAGAAAAAAAAGAAGAAATTGACAGGAAAAAGAATAGAACCATGAAAATTTTACGATAAAAAGAAAGAAAGAAAGAAAGAACGTAATTTACAGAAAAAAGAAAGAATAAAAAATTGACAAGAATAAAAGAAAGAAGGAAAAAAGAAAGTGATAGGAAGAAGCAAAAAAAAAACTGAAAGGTAACTAGAAAGAAAGATAATGCCAGGAAAAAGTAGAAAACTATAGAAATTGGACGACAAAAAGAAAGAAAGAAAGAAACTGATGAGTAAAACAAAAATTAAATAAAATGAAAGGTAAATAGAAAGAAAGAAAATGCCAGGAACAAAAGGAAAAAAAAATTACAGAAATTGAACAGTAAAAAGAAAGAAAGAAAGAAACTAATGAATTTACAAAAAAAAGAAAAAAACGAAAAAAATGAGAAGAAAGAAATATAGAAAGAAAGAGACAGGAAAAAGGAAAGAACTCTATAAAATGAACGTTAAAAGAAAGATAGTATAAAAGTAACTGGATAAGGAAAGAACGAAAAAAATTGACAGGTTAAAAGAAAGAAAGAAAGAAAGAAAGAAAGAAAGAAAGAAATATAAAGAGATGACCAGATGAGAGAAATGGATGGGGCGTGTAAGCGATTAGTGTATAGATTGCTGTGAATAGGGATTGGAATACCGATGAAGCCTTGTAACCAACGGCACTCGAACGGTGGATTGACACGTCAAATTCGGCTATGATTACGCCTTGGTTTGAATGTGGATCAAGCAAGGTCAAAGGACACAATTCATGGGTCAGCGAATATTCTGAGTTACTAGCCAATCTTCCACTGGCACTCTCATTGAACGGACAGATATCGACGATGGCTGAAATTATATGCATGTGTGTGTGTGTGTGTGTGTGTGTGTGTGTGTGTGTGTGAGTTTCTCATTTACGACGTAATGAATGAAATAGGAGAAAATGTATAGATATAAAAGAAAATGATATCTTTAAGAAAATGAAAAAATATAGGATGAAAGAAAAAAGTGTATTGTTAAAAAGTTTATGAGTGAAAAAGATTTTTAAAAAAGACTTAGAAGGAAAGAAAAGAGAAACAGAAAAAAGAAAACAGAAAGAAACGAAAAAAGGAAGGAAAGTGAGCAGTAAAAAAGAAAAAAAAAAGGTGCAAACGAGGAAATGAAAATTTAAATAAGTACTAAAGAAAGAAAAGGGAACAAGAAAGAAAGAAAACCAAAGAATAAAAAAGTAAAATAAGAGAAAGGAAGAAAAAAGAAAGAAAGATAAATTCTAAGAAAAAAGGAAAGAAAAGGAAAGGAAAAATAAATGATAAAAGTAAGAAAAGTCAAGCAAAAAACAAGAAAGAAAAGAAAGAATTAGTACAAAAAAGAAAGTCAAAAGAAAAAGAAAGTCAAAAGAAAAAGAAAGACAATACAAATGAAGGAAAGATAGAAAGAAAAACAATAAATGAATGTAAAGAAACAGTTCTGATTTCAACAAAGATATCTGCAAAAAATATGATGATTTTATTCACGACAATGTTGGCGAAAGAGAAAGAAATACGAAAGACTAAAACCTTGATAAAAATAGGATCCAACCAACGTGCGTCCAATGAATGAAATAAAGAATAAAAGTTGATTTAGAAAGGAAGGAGAAATCGATCGATTGAACGAACATAAAATATAAAAATTGCATATAACATAAAAGAAAAAAAAAACAAGCTACTAATGCCAGACCTGGGACATTTATTCGGAGATGACTGAGTGACCGTTGACGGGTCATGTCAAAAATGATGGTCAGATTGGCAATACCATGAAATAATAGGTGGCCAAAGGACATAAACGGGTCAAAACTCAAATCTTCAACCCTGTTGGCCAATGTAAAGGGAAAAATACATTTTTTGAATACTTGCAACCGATATACCAACCATCCTCTTGCACAACACCTATCATAACATATCCGTTTTTTTTTCTCTTAGTTTCTCTCTATATTTTGCCGAAGTGTTCGATGCTTTGTTCATGTAAGTTATAGGCAAAATGATGCAAATGAAAAAGGCATGAATCCATTATTCCCCACTTATGGTTTAAATAACACAGAAAATTGGTTTCTATTCCTGTGAGTAGGCAATCTAATAGTAGAAGCAAAGCTTAAATAAAAAAGACGACGCTAAAATGTTCTAATATTTGGCAAACCAGCTGGCGCAAAAAAAAAAAAAACAAAAAAAAAGATTTTTAAGCAAAATCTCGAACGTCCTGGTAATTATTAAAAACATTGATAAAATAATATAAAAATAACTGGGGTAAATTTTCGTTTTAGCTCCCGACAGCTTTTCCCCCTTCAAATTTATACAAAATAGCATTATCTCTGTGCAAATGCATATGCTGAACTCAAATCACCTGTTAATTATTGAAGTAACTTATCTTTTTTTTTTATCTAAATGTCCATAAAAAAAAACGAACTATATCTCGCACTTTTTCTCTCCCGTAACTCTCACGAAGTAATGTAATTAACTGCAGAATGACGTACTGCGTAGGACAACAAATTTCGGTCGATTTTTGGTCGATTTTCTTCCTTTACTGAAAGTTCCGGCGATGTACTTCCTGTACTGAAAGTAATGTACTATTGTATTTCTACGCTTATTATTGTTATGACAGTATGTACATCGCCGGAAGATTCAGTAAAGGAAGAAAATCGACCAAACATCGACCAAAATTTGTTGTCTTACGCAGTATATCATTCTGCAGTTAATGACATGACTGCGTTAGAGTTACGGGTGAGAAAAAGTGCTAGATATAGTTCGTTTTTTTATGGACTTTCAAAGACAAAAAGGTAGGTTTCTTCAATAACTAATTGTTGATTTGAGTTCAGCATATACATTTGTACAGAAATAATGCTATTTTGGATAAATTTGAAGGAGGAAAAGCCGTCGGCACCTAAAACGAAAATTTACCATAACTCGTATGTTTTTTCCTGAGGTTTAGTTGAGGTACCGAATACAAAATATTGCAGGTTCACTTTTTATTAAACACAATTTCCTCGCAGTGCCAACTGAGTTACAGTTAATGTTATGGCGCTGAAAATAAATTCGTCGTAGAGGAATAGGCTCCATCAGACAATTTTGCTAAAGACATAGCGCTGTTGCTATGTTTTTCCACCCTACAACACCTTTCCTCACAGACAAAAAGATTCATGTCTCCCACTGCTCTATCGCCATTTCCATGGAAACTGTTCAGACGAACTACATTCCTTAGTTCCACTAGTTCTAAACTTCACAGCTAAGACACGCCACGCCACGCCACGCCATTCCATGATCACTGTAGTGAACCACCCCATTCCCTTCATATTCCATTGGTGAGAACTAAGTTCCACTTTAGCAGCTTCCTCCAACAAGCCACTATGTTTAGACTCGACTCCCAAGAAGATGCTTCCTCGATGTTAACCTGTTCAAGTCTTATATTGTAGTTCTTTACCTCGAGTTGCCCACAAGCCATGTACAAGGTGGAAATCATTGTCAAAAAATAAAATAAATAAATAAATAAACATTAAATAAAAAGGCAACAATGTCTGTTACCCACAGTAACAAACACTCCGATAGTTGACGAGTTTACCATTTCGAAAATTAAAACTTCATGTGGGTGGAATCGAAAGCAAACAGCAGGAAGCAACCAGAACCGAGACAATAAATGAACTTACTGAAGAAATGATCGGTCTCCAGTACCGCTTCAGTAAGAACCTGACACCTCCTGCTATCCGCTATCTTCATAAGAGATCAGGCTTAAAATGGACTACTGCTGTCATATTTGAGCAAAAACTGACTAGTTTTCACTTTCACGTTTCGATGACATCCAAAAGCGTCTCCGCGTCCTTGTGTGTGATATATTAATTTTAAAATCTGCAACCTCTCTCTTATATACTAAACGTCGCATGGCTTTCACTGTTCTGCTACTATTACTACCAATTCTAATCTTCACGTATATAGTAGTAAAAGAAGTTCGCTTAAAGCAAGTTGTTTTGTAGCAGTCTCAGTTTCTACTGAAAATAATACCTAACTAGTACCATATGTACAATTTGTCTGTCAGAGTGGTGAATAAATTAAGAACGTTTAAAATGAAAAACCCGATGAATATTTACGCAATTTATCAAATGCAGCTGAAAATTCTTCTCCATCCGCTTCTTTTCCCGCACTTCCCGACTGTGGAAATCCCTCCCGTATACTTGCTTCCCTGACGGTTACAATCTCCAGGAATTTAAATGCAATCTCAATTCCCATCTTTTATCCATTTGACTCCAGTCCTTTCTACATCACCCCGTATATTTTGTTCTTTTCCTCTCTCTACCTTCTCAACTGGTTTCGCACCTGTGTTCCCATGCTTCTCTTGCTCTTTCTCTGACACCCACTGTAACTGGTTCGTCTTTCTCTTCACTCTCTTTCTATCTAAACTGTGACCCTCTTATCTGCGCATCAGTGGCGGTACTACCTTTCTTGAGGTAAAACAATTAAAAAGTAAAAAAAAGGTGTTAGTATTAGACCCCTATTTATAATCCTTAATTGTGACAGAAATATCAGTTGACATGAGGAACTTGGATAAATTAAAAACAGTCATTTGGCCAACTATACACACACAATTACACAATCAAACAGACACGACAACCAATACGAAAAAGCATGCTCGAAAAACGAAAAGTGCCCGGCATTCATAGGAAACTAACATTCCTGGTCACCTAACGGGGGAGCGGAGTGAATGGAAAATCAAACTAAATAAAGTGGGGACAAAACTAAAAGGGTTCAATAAACATACACAGCCGGCCATAATTATTAAGCGACCCTAGTTTAAAAAAAAAATGAGGTATTTCATACTATTTTTAATATTTATTACCAAGTAGATAATTCTAAATGAAAATAGAATGGTTCTTTTGTTATTATTACTTTGCAAAATTTTACAAGGCAAGGAAGCAAAGATGAACTCGACCGAATCACCCTAAATCTTCTCCATTCTTTCATTAATGAAACTGTAATATGGGTAATTATTAAATATTTATAAATTCATTTGATGCACATTTTATTGTGCAGTATTAACAAAAGAGCCATTCTATTTTCATTTACAATTATTCACTTAGCAATAAATACTAAAATATACTATGAAATACATAGTTTTTTAAACACTGGGGTTGCCTAATAATTATGGCCGGTCGTGTACATACCGTAGATAAGTTAACTCGGCGTCAAAACTAAAAGCGAAACAATTTAATCCATTTTGGGCGGTGTTTACAATATTTTAATACAGCTTTCCCAATATCCTGATGGTTAACCAGCATCAAAATACCACTCTGTCAGTTCTTTTTCCTCGACGGATATGCGCAGGATTCACAACCTTTTGTGAAATTCTGATGCAAGGATTCGTCGCCTTTCCGCCTTGAAACACTTTGTTAACGATGGTCACAAGGACATAGAACTTTTCGCGCAGCATGCGAAACATGACGTCTTCAATAAACCTAACAACGTGATAATTACTTCGCTGTGGAAAAAGGCGTGAGCCAGAGCCTCTACCAATTCACAGAGAATTTCTTCATCTTACTGAAAAAACGTCTGCGTGAATGAGGCCTCATCATTAGCGAGGAATTTTAACTAAGGGATCCAAGACCATATGGAGCGAAATACCCGCTTCGTTCAACCTAGCTCATCAATAAAACATTTTTGAGCAGACCCCTTCACTCATACTTACGAGACAACGCCTTGACGCCCAAGAAGAATCTTGAAGACAAACCTGCATTCACGACAGAAGGGGCACTCGACGAGGTAAACAGCAAGCTTCCTCTTCGCATAAGTGTACACTTCTAAGGCCACTTTGAGAAAAGTGGAGGTAACAGATTTCCCTTCTATTCTTTTTATAATCGTGTCGCCCCAAGCAAGGCATTTTACTTCCACTGTTGAGCTGGGGGTTACATGGGAGGTAAGTTATGAGAAAGAGTGACAGGTTACAGGGGGCGTCAGGAAGAGGGTAGGAAAAGGATGAGGATACTGATGGGAGTGAAATGGACGAAAAAAGAAGCATGAGAGAGAGTGGATGCAAGTGAGATAGAAGATGACTATTGACTTTACATTTGAATTCTTAGAGATTGTAGTTGTCTCGAAAGCAAGTAAACGGAAGGGAATTCCACTGACAGGAAGTGCGAGAAAAGAAGCCGGTGGAGTAGAATTTGCGTTTATAATTTATTGGTTTCACAGCAAAAGGGTGGAACCTAGTTGCTAAACTTGTTGCTCGAGTAAATTCATGTAGAGCGGGTACCAGTGAGCTGAGTTAATCTGAGCAGAAGCCATGAAAGTATTTGTAGAAGAGACACAGGGAAGCCACATTTCGCCGGTGAGAAAGTGGCTGTATCCGAGCTGTCAAGTCGGGATCGATCACATTACAGATTCTCCGTTGGATTTTTTCAAGGGCCTGTAGGTGGATAGCAGGAGCACCCGACCAGATATGGCAGGAGTATTCATTGCATGGGTGGATGGTGGATTTGTACAGGATTGTCTCAGACGGGAACCTATATAATTTGGGAAACCTGCCTCCCCACACGAAAAAGAACAAAACTCTAACTAATTGCATTAGTGTGGCATGCAACAGTGGATGCACAGAGAGTCGGTAAAAGAAAAATTGGGTAAATGTGCGAAACACATATTTCCGCCTTCCCCTGCGGCCTCGAACTTCTCCCGCACCTCCGACTAATTCATTTCCAGCAAGAGATCGGGACCGAAACAAACGCCGAGAAATTTTGATCGGCCTGTCCTTCCAGAGGAAAAGCCCGGGAAGAGAAACACTTTTCTACACACACAATAGACTTATCACAGTTGATCTTGTTCCCGGTCACCGTCTCGTCCGCTCCGGCCTCCTTGCCGACTTCGATCTTCAATCTTGGCACAAAAACCGAAACCTCGTCAGCAGAGGCAGAGTAACTGGCCATAGTGGTAGCACCAGGTAAGGTGAATCGGAGTGGGTTTGGATTCGCCTTTAACTTGCGAATGAAATGCCCCAATGCAATTAGGTTAAACAAAGGCGAACGCGGACAACCTTGACCAATGGAGCGAGACAACACGAATGGCTCCGATTGTACCCTATTCGCTTTCACCAACGCACTAGAGGGTGTCAAATCCAGGTTCGAAATTAAGGCCCGAAACCGGCAGCCGAAAAGACAGCCTCCAGGAAACGATAGTCAACCCTTTCAAATGCCTTTAACTGATTTAAATTGATCAGCGGGCTTCACTGTAGACTTGCTCAACGATCAAGTGTGCTAAATGAAGATTGTCCTGAATAGTCCTAGCTTTCTCAGTACAAGTCTGCTCGGGGTCAATCACACCAGACAGGATGCGGGCAAACAGCTGGCTGAGATCTTGGCTAAAATTTTCAACGAAAGTTACCTATCCCATTCCCACTGCACTTGTTTTTGTGTAGCAAATTGATCACTCCACTAGTGAGGCATTCAGGTATATACTCCTACTTCATTCTCCCTCATATACAGTTCGTACGAAAGACTATCTAATCCCAGAGTTTTTTCCACGTCTACATGCTTCAGCGCTTCCCAGAACTCAAACACTTTAATGGCGTCCTCGCACCAAGCCGTCCTGAGGCGCAGACAGTCAGCCCAATAGATATTGAACCGAGAAGGGGTCAAGCTGAGTTTTCTGGATAACATATCTTTAAATTTGTTAAAAAACGCCTCATATATGACCGCATTTGTACTCACGGTCCGCTTATCCGGCAATGTGACATACACATTGGATGCATTGTTCACTACCGCTGCACGCAGTTCAGCGGCCATATTCGTTGCTTCCGTTGACATTCTATTTAGCCTTGCGCTAACTACAAGTGCTTGATTCATACTGATAAGAAAAAAGGCCAGCTCTGCTCTAGATTCGGCTTATTCCCCACTACCATAGGATTTAATAGTAAGATCAACTTTTGCTTCACATGCTGTTGGAGCTGCTAACCCATTTAGACGGAGTCGAAGACTATAATCAGCAGCCAACCACCTAACTTTACATTTTAATAAATTCTATGACTAAATATTCAATGGCATCAGTAATCGTATTTCTTTGTCATTCTTGGAGCGAGAAATTTTGTTCGAACGCTTGTCCACCACGAAACGAACACCATTATTTTTGCGAATTTCTGTAATTCCTGTGGGTTTTCTCAAAGTTCATCTTCTTTTTTAAGATAGTCTTAACTTTTAGCTATTTTCAAAAACTCTGCAATTTTTATAGTACAGCTAGGAAGGGAAATTCAAGCATGAGGACGAATACCCGGCAGACTTTTACTTCAGTGCCTCATTTGCATTAAATAAATCCTTCCTTGTTTGCTTGCCTTTTTTGTCATCTTGTGATCTTTCCTGTCATGTTTTTTTTTGTGCTCTTCACTTGTTGGCTTGATTTCTCCCGTGAGCCCAATATTGATTCAATTTTATCTAGTACGTCTACATTTGTAACAAGCCCGAAGTCTTCTTTTCTAATTGCCGGCCATATTGTAATAGTCTATCGTCCATAAACTTCAAGCTGGGAAAATTTTCTCGTATAAATAATCATTAAACTGAATTGGGGATTTGAGAGGGAAAATGAAACGCCAACAAAATTAAAAAAAAGATATTTTCTTCTACTATGAGAAGTTACAAGTTAAATGCACAGAAATTAAAAACGAGAAAAACATTAACAATATCAAATACAAGTATATATATTATGATAAAGAAAAAAAAAACTAATTTAATCAATGAATCACAAGAGATAAAACGATAAACAATAAATTCGGTCAAGGTCAAAAAAATGAATTAAATTTCAGTGCAAGAAATAAATAAAAATTCAGCGAAAATTCCCCCGCTAAAAAAGTTAAAGTTCGCAGAACTTTATTATTAGCAAATTAACAAAATAAGGTTAAATTGACCTTAATAGACAAGTATTTTAGCGTAAAAATATCTGGGAATCGAAAGTAAATAAAGTCGGCCAAAAACAAAGATGAAAACTGAAAAAGATTAAACGGTTGATAAGGAAATGTACTTATTCAAAAGTCAATAAACAAAAAGAATTTATTTTCTAAATATATTTTTCATTTATGAAAATACAATAAAAGGACGTAAAGTATAAATAGGAAAGAAATTAAAAAAATATTCGTTTGGTTAAAACTAGAGAAGAACAAACAGAAAAATGGCGACGAGAATGCTGAAAATTAAAAAAATAATATATTTTTAAAAAAAATCAATCCAAGTAAAAAAGGAATCGTTTTTTTTTTGTATGTACCATATCCCTTTAGGAAGTGGCAATCATGGCCTTCCACATCTCCCTATTCCTTGTAGCTCTTAACATCCTTTCCCTTGATACAGCTCCCAAAACCTGCTCTATCATCCATTTGTTCAAGCTGATCAAGTATGTCATACGTTGCTTTCCCCTTGTTCGTTTTTATCCTTTTCAAAACCTCATGGTTACTCACATGTTCGGTCTATGGTATAATAAGCATATTTCGGTTGCTTCATGTCTTTCCTTCTTGTTCATAGTCTGCTGCCATATTGAAAGACAGACATCACATAACAGTGCAGTACTCTTTTCTTTGTTTCCAACAAAATTTTCCTGTCTCTCAATACGCTACTTAGCTTTTGAAATGCGTCCTTGGCCATGCCAGTGCGCGTTTGAATCTTAGCGTTGCACTTTCCGTCCTCTGTTAGAACACTTCCCAGGTATTTAAAATTCTGTATCACCTTGCGATTAGTATCATCGGCCTGTAGTTGACATTTAAATTCAAATGAACTTTTCGGTCAGTTAGGTCAAATATAAAGTATTTCATAAATGATAAATCTAAATGTTTTTAAACAAGGTTTTAACCCGTCAGATACACAACTTCAGTGACAGCACCAAGTCAGTATTAGATTCACGGTGTCGGATCAAACTCCTGTGACTATTCTCGGCGTCAGTATCATACTATTTGATCGAGTCCTCTTCACACTTTAGAGACATCTCCAAAAGCACAATGAATTTCCGATGTCAATGGACAGGCAGGAAACAGCTACAGAAAGTACCTTTCTCTTTCTGCCATCTTTGTATCTTTTGAAGACTCAGCTCAGACGAAAAGTGAAATATTGATTGCATATCTGAACAGGAAATATTTAACGCGGTCCTGTGAGTGATGACTTATTTTCTTTTTTAAATCAAGGATTTCAACTACTCACCAAGACTAATGCGTTGATGCCTCCCAGGAGACAACAATCTCATGTGTTCAAGTCAAGGGCCAATAGTTTTTTCTCGGCTATTTGTTCGAAATGTTCACTTACTTTTTTCTCTTATGTTCATATCGCACATCATTCTGTAACTTACATTTCTTTACTGCATATTCTGTCTGTTGTTACTACACTACCCAGATAGTGAAATGCAAGTGCTTCCGTGGTCTGACGCCCCCATCAGTCAGTTAAGTGCCATACGTGATACACGCTTGAGTGATCATGTCCCGAAACAGACATGCCTGACTGAGCAGAAGATTATCCCGCAGTAGGTTACCATTACTTTCTGTGATAGACTGGTTACCAGCCAAGGCTATAGAACCCAATTTGTCCTGTTATTTGACCTATAAATAAAGGAAAGAGACGTAATGATATCTTTCCGAAAAGGTATTTGCGCGTAAGTGAATGCAAAGGAATTTAACTGGAATTCGAACTCGGCTCACCGATTTTTCATTCCAAGCCAATATCCACTGCACCACAACGCACGCATACATAACCTAAACTTTGAACTGCATTTTTTTACACACTGGCTTTCTGAATTCTTGTCGCTTTCCTCTACAGCCCTATTTAAGAGTTCTTTCACTGTTCCTTTCAAAATCACTCTTTGTAATCGCAGTAATATGTGCCCTTTTAGGTTCTACTTCCCTCACAACATTACCCATATGTTGAGTCCATGTTATTCCCAAAATGTATCAGTTGAGCCAGAATGTGAAGAGATGGGCACTGATTACTTATGCTATTCATACCGCATCCCAAATGAATCAACGATTATGCTTTGCCTACCGACGCCGATGAGGAAAAGTATTGTACTAAAAACATAGATTATTCATAGTTGCGACGAGAATGATTTTAAACAGAAAATCAACATCACCAGCCAATTTTTCGAAACAAGCTAAACATTCCTAAAACTGAAACTATGGTCTCAAATAGAAATGAAAGCAAGAGACACTTACACTGAATACATCAGTAACATAATTAGTGTGGTATTAGTAATTACCAAACACGTCAAATACTTCTATGTATGGATCAGTTATACCAAATTTAGTATAGAAAATATTTATTTGTAGTAGGCCTCCATCGGTCAGGGTTGACTATGGGTAGCAAAGTCCGCAAATTGCTACAAAGCCAAAACATTAACCTGAATTTTCCGGTCATCATCTGAAAGAGCTTCGTCAGATAAAGACTTCAGACATATCAGTGAATAAATCAGTTATAAGAAATTTTCTATAAGAGATAAGAAAATTGAACCTAGAAGAGGTTGCGTTCGAGGAAGTTTTACACAACACTACACATTACTACAAAACCAAAACTTTTACCTGAAAATTTTGGTCATTTTCTGAAAAAAACATATCAGGTCAAGATTTCAAACACGTCGGTATATAGATCAGTTATAAATTTTACAATAGGGTGAGAAATTGAATATAAAATAGATTGCGTTCGAGGTAGTTTTGCCAAAACAATAAACATTGTTACAAAACCAAAATTTTTACCTGAAAATTTTGGTCATTTTCTGATATTGCCTCGTCAGATCAAGACTTTAGGAACTTCGGTGAATAGATTTATTAGAACAAATTTACTATAGATGATAAGGAAATTTAATATAAAATAGGCTGAGTTCGAAGTAGTTTCACCCAACACCACACATTGCTACAAAACCAAACCATTAACGTGAAAATACGAGCCATGTTCTGAAATAGATTTGTCAGATAGAAACGATCATATGGATTTTATACATGGCACCAAACCCCTTCAGAAATACTTTAACTCTCAGCTATATACACCCACTTACAAAAATCAATGGTTAACCGAGGGAAACCTGTGAATCTTGGTGGATACTACACTTTTTTTATACTTTTAGACTGGCGCTACATAATCACAAATATAGAACTGTACCATCGGCTTGGGAGCCGAGTTCGAATTCCAGTAGTATTACTTGCATTCACTTACGCGCAAATACCCTTGGGAAAAGTATTAATCCGTTTCTTCCCTCCAGTTATGAGTTACATAACAGGACAGATTGAGTTCGATAGCCTTGGTCTGCAACCAGTCTACCGCAGAATGTAATGGCAACCTACTGCGGGATAATCAGTCAGTCATGTCTCTTTCGAGACATGATCGCCCAAAGCGTGTATCACGTATGTCTCTTAACTGACTGACTGACCAGGAAAGAAAAACTACATTTATTGATGTCTTTAAGCAAGAACAACAACTAAGATGATCTGGAATTGGATTGAAAGCCGTGATGTTCTTAAAAAATCTCGTCACATCGGAACTTTAATAGAATGCCATGCACGGCGCCCAACACGTCCAAAATTGTTGTGACGTAGCATTATGCAAAACATAAACATACTCCCCACATTTGAGAGTTCAGAAATTCACAACTGAAAGATAATCTCACTTCTTTTTATGATAATAATGATGTTATTTATTATTTTGTTACATCAAGTTATATAGTCATCAGATGGTTTTACCGTGAAAGACAATTTGTCAAGTGTTTAGTTTCTTGAATTTAAGAAGAATTGTTTAGTTTAGTTGTTATTTTTATTCTACGTACAAACTTGAAATGTTGTAAACTTCCGTGTGTTGATTCTTTTATTCTCTCTTTCTTCATTCTGCGGACGGACAGCTTTGAGAAAGGAAAGAAGTATATGTGAGAGCAAGAGAGAGAGAGAGAGAGAGAGAAGGAGAGAGAGAGGGGGGTAGAGAGTGACTGAGTTAATGTTTCTCGTCCACTGTTTTTGACGGCCCGAACAGACGGTTAGGCTCTAAGTGTATGTTCTTTTTTTTTCTTTTTCTTTTTTTATTTTTGGATGAGAGGAGAAAAGAGAAAATCAGAGAAGAAGCAATGCGTCCAGCCACTACACGCAACTCTGTCAGTCCCTTATCTCCCTCGTCTTCTCTCCGAACGTTCTTCCTTTTTTATCACGCTTTTTGTTTAAAGTAGAGAAAAACTTCTGCTTCCGGTTGGAGATGCCTTTATCTTCTAGGAAAGTCAAGATTTCACTCGAAACATCCCAAACTGGAAGTCTTTTATTTATTTATGCTTATATTTATGAAATGATTAAAATAATTGTAGATTTCGGAATTGTATGTTACCCGGATCGATACACAGATACAACAACAAAAATAAGGATAATTGTTCCCAGTATTTACATTATTCTGACTATAGTCCTCATCTTTGTTGCCATTTGTACGACGTTTCGGCCTTCTTTAGGTGCTGGGAATTTCGAACCGAAACCTTTATTACAATCACTGGGATATATCATTCTAATTCCTTGCGTAAAACCTAGATTGGAAGTCATGAGTTTTCTCTCTCTAAACCTGCAAGTTACTTGTTCACCATTGCTATAACCTGGTATTGAACTCACAACTCTTTGGGTCAAGTCACAGGAACTAACCAACGTATATATACGCTGGGCCATTTGTCCTTAATTCCTACAGACGTCTCTCAGGTGATGATAACAACAAAGATGAGGACAATAGCTTGTATGTACATAATGGAAATAATCCCAGAAATTCAGAGAGCTTTTCAGTAATTGTTTCGTGGATTTTTTAGACAGTTTGATATTTTCACCTATTTGATTTTAACGTCACTAATACGTACATCATAAGTTGGTCTATCGCTTCTCCTTACAGGCGAGCATTCTGTCTTCTTGCATTTAATAGTTAGTCCTTTCTTCCTGCTTTCCTTTATTGCTTTATCTAAGAGCTCTTTTGGTTTTTTCGAGTCTGTAATCAATATGATGTCATGGATGCTAAAACCTCATAAAACCCTTCGAGATACCACCTTTATCAAAAGAACTTCTCTCATAGTTCTTGTACAGGCATTTATGGCAGCAAAATGGAATAAAATTAGAATTTTTTTATTCCTTTGCCATAACAGAAAGCACTACCGACAGAAAATAAAATATAAAATAAAATGTACTCGAGTAAATTAGTCCAGCTATCTATTGAGGTCAGCCATTAAGATCGTCCAAGACATAAATTTTGCATTTCTAATGACGAGATAGCCTTCAGGCTTAAGTTACGACGATGAAGGAGCAGTGAAACGTGTGGCGCCACTTAGGGCTCAGTCCGCTTACCGGAAACCTTTTAGAAGGCCGTTTAGCATGTGTTAGTCTAGTAGCTTTGGCCATTACACTGACGGCCTCACTGTCTGTTTGTATTACGTCATAGCCAACAGAATCAAGGAAGCGTAAATTTCTTTCGAGATTATGCATGTAAGCGGGAAAAGAAAGTAGGGATATCCCTTGGTGATAAGTCTGGGTTTTTTTTTATATTTTTTGTTTTTATTTTCTTCCTTTTTCCTAATATCACTTTTCGTTCTTAATTCTCTCTTTCTCTTTTCTCCATCTATTTTGCTTGTTTTTTTTTTCTCTCTCTCTCTCTCTCTCTCTCTCTTACTTGTTCCGCTCTCTCTTTCTTATCTGTTTCACTCTCCCACTTACTTGTTTCCCCCCTCTCTCTTATATGTTCCGTTCTCTCTATTACTTGTGTTATTCTCTCTATTACTTGTTTTTCTCTCTCTCTCTCTCTCTCTCTTGTTTGCCCACTCTTTTACTTGTTTCTCTCTCACTTTCTTACTAGTTTATCTCTCTCTTAAATGTTTCTTTCTCTCTTACATGTTTCGCTCTGTTATTCTCTTTACATCTCTCTTTTTCTCTCTCTCTCTCTCTTTCCTTACTTGTTTCTCTCTCTCTCTCTCTCTCTCTCTCTTACATGTTTCTCTTTCTTACTTGTTTTTATCTCTCTGTTACTTGTTTCTCTCTCTTACTTGCATCTCTCTATTTACTTGTTTCTCTCTCTCTTACTTGTTTATTTCTCTCTTTCTTACTAGTTTCGCTCTCTCTCTCTCTCTCTCTCTCTTTTACTTGTTTCTCTCTCTTGTTTTTATCTCTCTTATTTTTCTCTTTCTCTTATTGTTTCTCTCTCTCTCTTTCCTATTTGTTTCTCTCTTACTTGTTTCTCTCTGTCTTATTTGTTTCTCTTTACCTCTCTCTTGTTTATCTCTCTTTCTTACATGTTTCTCTCTTACATGTTTCTCTCTCTTACTTGTTACTTGTTTGTTTTTCTTACTTGTTGCTCTCTCTCTCTCTCTCTCTCTCTCTCTCGTTCTCTCTTACTTGTTACTCTCTCTTTCTTACTAATTTATCTCTCTCTTGCTTGTTTCTCTCTCTTTCCCTCTATCTTACTTGTTTCTCTTTTTTGTTTTTATCTCTCTTATTTGTTTTCTCTCTCTCTCTAACTTGTTTCTCTCTGTGCATATTAGAATGCGTTTTCTTATTGCCTAATAGGTTTACGCTTTTCTTTATCACATATTTTTTAGTTTTTTTTTTTTTTAGCATTTTATGCATTTATCGATCAGGACTTATGGTGATTGACTGGACGACTCATGGTGCGAGATATACTTGCTAAATATTGACCGACTTGTCAAAAAGCAAGATATTTCAAGATTAATAGATTATCTTTTTCTTTATTTTGCATTAATTTTATAATATAAATTATTTCTAATCTATAATACTTTCATATTATAATCTATTTCTATTCTATAAAAAATTTATAATATAAATTATTGCTCAAACTATAATAATTTTATAATATAAATTCATTTTATTTAATAAGAATTTTGTTATATTGCTATGCTATATTATACATGATATAAATTATTTCTATATTATAAAATGTTATAATATGAATTACTTCCAAAATTATAATAGATTTTTGTAAACAGTATTTCTTATTTGATTATAATTTTACAATATAAACTATTTCTTTTAAGTGAATATGACAACAACGACGAGGACATCAGTCCGAACAATGTAAGTAGTATAATGTCAATACTCATCTATTAACCACTTGACTCTAGTTCTTTCACCACTCCGTATATCCTTTCCTTTCTCTCCACCTTTGCCATTGTCATCACACCTGTATTCCCATCCTTCTCTTGCTCCTTTCTAACTGGTTCGTCTTCCTCTTTACTCTCCTCTACTTAATTTTTTTATTCTTATGTAGCCCCCTGCACATCAGTGGCATTACCGCCTTGCTCGGGGTGATACGATTAAAAAAAAATTATGGTTTACTCAGTTTATTTCCGTAGGTGATACACGCCTGGGCGATCATGTCTGTTTCGAGACATGACTGACTAGACAGAAGATTTTCAGGTCGCCATTACTTTCTGCGGTAGACAGGTTGCTAACCAAGATTATAAAACCCAATCTGTCCTTCTATTCAACTCATAGCACAAGAGATGGATTAATATCTTTCTTAAAGATATTTGTACGTAAGTAAACTAAACGAATCCAACTGAAATATGAACTTGTTTCTTCGTTTTTCATTGCGAACCGATATCCATTAGACCACAATGTTGATCATCGAAGAAAAAAAAAACATCCTATAATAATTTTATTGTATAAAGTGTTTTGAAACTATAATAATTTTATAATATAAGTAATTTCTTTGCTATAATAATTCGATAATGTTTCTCATTTCTTATTCTATAATAATTTTATGCTATATTTTTTCAAATTCTATAATAATTTTATTATATAAAATATAACTTATTGCAAAATAGTTTTATAATGTATTTTTTTCCTTTAAGCTTTGCTGACTTTGATGTTCCCGTTCTGTCCTTAGAGTACAGAATTCTTCTTTTTTTATTCTGAAATGTGCATCCTACTCTTTTACGCCAAAATTATACCTTTATTTAGCCTTTCTAAAATATACGACATCTCATTCTTTTGATATGTGTAGATATGTCTTGGCTTTAAGCGCTTCAAAGAAAATAGTTCATTCTTCCTTTTGCTTTTCACTCATTCGCTTCCAATTGCTTATTCGCTTACCTACGTTCTCCCTTAATAACTTGTACATAATTTTATCTTTCGTTCACTGATGCATTCATTATAGCCGCCAGAGTGAGAACGTCCATTGCTTTTCCCTCTTTTTCTCCCCAATCGACCTTTGATTCCCTCAATCACATTTAACATGTCTTCGATTCTCTCAACGTCGTCATCTGATCCGTGTTTTGGCCCGTTTTCCGCTCTGTTAAATACATTTCGAACGACCCTTTTTCTTATTTGCCTCAGTGGACTTGTCTTGATAGGCATCTATACCGCACGTAATGTAAATGTATGTATGTATGTATGTATGTATGTATGTATGTATGTATCTAGCTAGCTATATAGCTATCATTTTGTTCATATCTATCTATCTATCTATCTATCTATCTATCTATCTATCTATCTATGCCTATTATTCTGTTCATATCTATCTATCTATCTATCTATCTATCTATCTATCTATCTATCTATGTAGCTAGCTATATAGCTATCATTTTGTTCATATCTATCTATCTATCTTCATATATATATATATATATATAGAGAGAGAGAGAGAGAGAGAGAGAGTGAGAGAGAAAGATAGATAAATAAATGGATAGATATGAACAATATATATAAACGTATATATTTATAAAATAGAGATAGATAGATAGATAGATAGATAGATAGATAGATAGATAGATAGATAGATAGATAGATAGATAGATAGATAGATATCACATTAAAGAGGGCGGCCTGTTTCTCCTTTATATTTCTTTCCACAGCTACATGGAATGGAGCACACAGTCCTAAGTTATATCCTCCTTTGTTTGGGATCTTACACAAGAGCGATATCCGCGAAGTGTAGAACTACTTCTGATAATCGTCTTGAAGTTATATGGACCACATATACTTTGTATTTTCTCCGTTAACCCCTTTCCGTAGGGTAAACAGACCGAGGCTGTTTTCTGAGGCTTGTTATTCTGATGCCCCATCAATAGAAACAGGTCGCCCCACTAAGGTAAGACTACAAAAACATCGCAAAGCCGTTACATGAAGGGAAATAGAAAAATCACATATGGAGGGGAAATTGTATCACCGCCCTCTATTGGATGAAGTTGAAATAATAGATAAAGAACGCCACTGGAAACTACGTAAACTTAAGCAATCAGCACATATGCTAGGCTACAAATATCTCCTAAGCCGAACAAACATAGAAATAAATACAATATGGGACAAAGCAATACGAAGTGCCAGAGAAAATCATTAGTGTCAAAAATTTCAATATGAGCTCTGGTAAAAAATACTAGAGAAAAACCATGAAAATTAAAATATTGCAATATGAACTCTAGTAAAATAATTCTTACTGAACATTAGGTTTATATGTCCAAGAAATTCAGTTGTTGTTGTCCTTAAGGACACATAACCCAGTGGATATAGACGTTGATTAGTTCCAGTGACTTGAACCAAAGAGCAGTGATGAACAAGTAACTTAGAGTCGGGTTAAAGGGAAATAACTTATGACTGCCAAAAGTGGTTTCGCACGGTAATGGGAATGATCTACCGCTGTGATCGTATTAAAGGTTTCAGTTCGAAATTCCTAACACCTGAAGAAAGCCGGAGCATACAATGGCCGAAACGTCGTACAAATGACAACCAAGATGAGGACAGTAGTCCGAATATTGTAAATAGTATCATCATTATCTATCTATCTATCTATCTATCTATCTATCTATCTATCTATCTATCTATCTATCTATCTATCCTGGACTGTTCTTACACGAAGTTATATTGAAAAGTTCTTGGGGCTAATACATTTACTATGCTTAAAGAAATATTTCCAGTTTACATTTTTCTATTATAGACATAAATATATCGGACATATAAAAGCATCATAATGCACAGAACACCTGAAAAAACGAATAACAAGCAGCATTGTCTTCAAAGAGATTTTCAAATATTTATCACTGTTTTTTCTCATAGAATGAAATTATAACATATGTTTTAAATATGTAGTGTGAAAATAGCTAAAAAGAGAGGGTTTATTTGTAATATTTCCCAACGGATAAAAGGGAAAATCGGTGGCGTTTCTTTATGAACCAGGTGAGACCAGGTGGTTTTTCTCTGTATGCACTCCCGCTGCTGGTTTGTAACGTCCATCTTCTCCATGACTTACATAAAACAGGGGTGGCCAAATATTTGCTTTCGTCATGCTATGAGCTGAAATCACTCCCCAGCCGACAAGTGACCCTTGTGACCTCGTCCCAACTAAAGGGATATAATCACCCTTTACAACCTGAAGCACTTTCAAAAATTTGATCAAAAAAGAAACATCCATATTTTTTTTGGTTAGGATAATTTATCAGACTTCGTACGTTTTTTCATGTATCTGGTGTCTTAATACTACTAGGAAGGTTGAGTCACTGTGTCGAGCGAGGAAATTTTCCTCGTCAGAATCCATCTTAAAAATATATGAATTAACCATCCACAGCTGCATTGAATAATGTTGTTATATCTCGTCAGGAGAACCTGCAACGTAATTGAATCCGATCTGGCACTTTCTCACGGACGAAATGTAGCTTCCCTCTGTCTTTTTCCACCGCCTCTGCTCTCCTCCCCCCCCCGCCCCATTGAATCTTGCTCCTATCACTTTACTCTCACGTAACTCTCTTTACACTGGTATTCTCATCCTTCTTTTATCCATTCTATTCTGACATTACTTTTCGTTATCCTCTCATGTAGACCCCTGCGCACCAGTGGCATCCTTGCTTGGTATGAAATGATTAATATATATATATATATATATATATATATATATATATATATATATATATTGTGTGTGTATGTTGGCAGCATTTTTTCATTAATACAGGTTTCAAAATTATACAGGTCCATTTTTTGCGTCGCAGATGGCCGCAGGCCGTGAACGAATGGTGGTAGTGGGTTTCATTCGTTCACGGCCTGCGGCCATCTGCGACGCAAAAAATGGACCTGTTTAATTTTCTCTGTATAACTCCACTCTGTTAATAATTTAAATGTTCTATGTTCACTGTATATTAAATGTTCATCCTTTGATAATGGCTTATGTAAGCCGAAAGCTCAAACCTGATAAAAAAAATCAACAATTACTGCGATTTCTTGTCGTCTTTTCATGACACTATCAAGCTAATCAGATCATACGAAAGGATCTTACACAATTTAAATAGACAGAACTTTAAACCTGTATTAATATATATATATATGTTTTAATCATTTCATACACAATTTAAATTATATGTACCTATATGAAAATACACGGTGACAGATTCTATCTTTTTCACCTTGTGGTGGTCTTTCTACCAATCAGAATAGCTAAGAGTGTTCATCTGACTAGCAATTGAACTTCTCCACTAGAATAAATAACGTATTTTACTGAGCGTAGCTTTTTGCCTCTGAATGTGGACCGAATGCTGATCACCTTACGGTAGAGTGACCCAACGAAGAAGTATGATGCCTAGACCCAAAACTTCTAACTTCTGTTGAGGGTAACAACACTGATGACTTATCCGGAGGTAGTAATTGATGGGGTATGTCTGCCTCTCTCTCTTTCTCTCTTTCTCTCTCTCTCTGTCTCTCTCTCTCTCTCTCTCTCTCTCTCTCTGTCGGTTTTTCTCTCTAAATATCCATGTCCGTGCCTCTCTTTCTGTCTTTCTACCTGTTTCCGTCTGTCTTCTTCTCTCTATTCATTTATGTTCCTTTTTCTCTGTGTCTCTCTCCTTGCATATGTTAGTCTTTCTGTGTTAATTTATATAATCTTTTCTCTCTGTTTATTTATCCATGTTCGTCTCACTCTCTTTATATACATATTTCTGTCTCTCTCCATATATTTCCCTTTCACTCACTCTCCCTGTCTGTCTCCATTCGCTCTCTCTGTCTATGAATGTCCATTTCTCGCCCTATTTTATCTCTATCTTTCTCTCTCTCTTTCTGTTGTTTATCTCTCTATGTCCGTCTCTCTATCAATGTCCGTCTCCGTCTATCTATGTCTTGAATTTTTATTGTATTTCTCTGTTTATAGAATTTCTCATCAATAACAGGAACTCTAATGTCATCATGTCATAGAAAAATTATTTATTAGCTTCATCCAAGCATTTTCGTTGCGTTACTTTTCCAAAATAGTATAGAAAAAAAACATCAAGAACATTTTAAAATACTTAAAGCTGACGTTATACAAAATAAACAATGCATTTTACTGATATAATATATTTCACCGCAGCGGTTCGACATTTAAGATATATTAAAAAACAAACTACACCTCATGATCGTCAGGGACTGTCGTGTTTTGTGACCTGTAATAGATTAAAAACATTAATGGGTCATTAGGCACATCAGAAAAAGGGGCTCTTACCCCGTGTGACACTGAATAAAACGAATTTGTTTATTTACAATTGATTTAACAGGAAAAGAAACGTTATAAAGGTTTCATCAGAATATTTTTTGTATGCCAAATAGAAACTAAACTTGTTAGACAAAATTGAAATTGGGACACACAGTTGATAAAAGTTTTAAAATATCGTTTTAAAGGGACAGATTGAGAATAAAAAATAAAATAGCTTAGTAGTGAGATAGATAGATAGATAGATAGATAGATAGATAGATAGATAGATAGATAGATAGATATGAACAGACTGAGATAGATAGATAGATAGATAGATAGATAGATAGATAGATAGATAGATATTGAACAGACTGAGAAAGAAAGAAAGAAAGAAAGAAAGAAAGAAAGAAAGAAAGAAAGAAAGAAAGAAAGAAAGAGGAAAAAAATAGAAAGATGGCTACTGTTTCGGATTCTTGTTTAGAAAACCACACAATATAATAATAACAAAAACAGATATGAGAGGAAAAATGTAGTATATTGAATGAAAGATATACAACCTGTACACGGTTAGTAGATTAAGGAATACTTGTTAGTAGGAGTCAAATATATAGAAGAAGTAAGTCCAAGTAATAGTCTATATTCTTGCTGACCAACGTGCGACGGTTCAACTGCTCTGACAAACACCAACTCTAACAACAACAGCCAACAAACAACTCAACTCGACCGTTTTCTATGGGCAAGATTATTTGTAACCCATGGAAAAGTTCATAAACTGTGTAAAAAGGAGTGACACCCCAACACCTCCTCCTTAGCTTCTTTTTGGGAGAAGATAGCATTTTTTCGGGTTCCAAAATATTTCTTTTTATTTCATCGCGCCAATCTTTTTTTTTATTTTTTATTTTTTTAGGTTTTTTGTTTAAATGACGAGCTTACTTCTTTATTCCTTTGGTTTATGTGTGACACTTGTTCGCCTGGTTTGCAAGTTTTTCCCGTGACTATCGGTGTAATAAATACAGGTTTCTTTTTCGCGATTTCTGTTAAAAATTTTTTACTGCTTGATAATACCTCTTTTTTTTTTAACCCTTTTTATTTTTTTGGCAACAAGCATTAATGGGTAAATCCCAGATATTAAATTTCCGCATCCAATCCGTTCCTACCAGGTTGTGTGAGTTTTTCGTTACGTTGATTTTTAGTTTTTTTAATTTTCCTTTAAATTTTGCATTTACAATAATTTCGCCTTCCAGTTTAATTCTTTTACCTGTTATTGATATTGCAAATTTTTAGTGTGTAACATGGTCGGCTTGTTCAACTTTCGCCATGTCTGTTGGTTTATTAATGTAATGTCTGATCCCGAATCCAGTTGCAATTTTATTTTCCTATTTCAACGTATCTTCTGGTGTTTTCATTATTATTTTCCACTCTAGAAGATGTTAATCTACTGGGTTTATTTTTATTTCTACATGGGCTTTGTAGCCCATCTTACCACACTCTCGGCAATTTTGATATTTAAAGAAGCAATCTTTACGCCAATGCCATACACCACATCTGTAACATGCAGAAGGGGAATGCTTGTTTTTTACTGGATTCTTGTCAACCGTAGTGCTGTATTTTTTCTCTTCGGCATTATAAGTTTGTTTCGTCTGTGGGGAGGGTACAAAACGTAAATTTCTTTTTACCTTTCGAATGTACGCTACTCCTGACTCTTCAATGTCCTTGCTATATTTCTTTACGCTGAGGCATTTCTGGCAATCTTCTGACAATTTTGTAATGTTTGTAATTTTGTAATGTTTGCAATTTTGTAATGTTTGTCAGAGCAGTTGCTCTGACAAACACCAACTCTAACAATAACAGCCAACAGACAACTCAATTTGTAACTCATAGAGTGTGTAAAAAGAGTTGACACCCCAACAGCTACGAACATACTGAAATAGATAGATAGATAGATAGATAGATAGATAGATAGATAGATAGATAGATAGAAGGTCAGTTTGAAAAATAACGGGACTGATTACTTTCTTCAATGTGCATTGTCTACAGTGAATACTGACCATACGGCCAGACAATCAATCAGCCAGTCTATTTATTTTTGTCATTGCACAAGAAGAGACGAGAGCTGTGGCAGGAAAAATCGTGGCTTCTTCTTCGTGTTATTAAATTGCATCATCCAGCAGCCAACTAGAAAGTAAACACAAGAAATACTCTCCGGCATGTATCAAACCATGCTTTATTGAGTCGGGAAAATGTATGAATACATTGCTTTCTATATGCTATGGATTAAATAGTAATACTTATATCCAGGAAAATCATTGTCAGTCTCTTTAACGAGTTTTAATGCTATGTTTAACACGCGATGTTTGTTCTTGGAATTCAAAATGTTTTCGGTTAAATTGTTGATAAGCGGTGAAAGCTAATCTTTGGCTAGCTAGCTAGCTAGCTTGCTAGATAGATAGATAGATAGATAGATAGATAGATAGACATGAATATATTTTGATAGATAGATCGATAGATATATGCAGATTCTAATAGATAGATAGATAGATTTGAACAAATGTTAAGGAAAATCCCGAAGATTAACGAAATGGTATTTAAACATATATTTTTGCGTTGTTTCTCTTTCTTGAGAGCCACAAACACACGCACACACTCACAAATATATATATATATATGTGTGTGTGTGTGTGTGTGTGTGTGTGTGTGTGTGTCTATATTGACTTCCACTTTCATATTTACATGCGCTCCTATCTCTGTTACAGACCACTTTAACCCTTAAATATAGCATACCATAAAAGTATATTTTTCTCTTATTTTTTCAGTGACGGCCCTGGTGTTTTCTAGCACCGCAAACAAACTGAATTCCGTATCCCTTATAAATGTAATTCTTTTAAATTTTCACAATAAAATAAAATGAAAATATAGAATAACGAGTTCATTACAATATACAACTTAATACAAGCTAAAGAAAACATTCATTATTCTGCCTAAAAATTTTTTCTAGTCTTTAGATCTGAAAATCATTTCATGGCAATTTCTACACCTATCTTCTTTAACATGATCTTTTTCTATTGAAAAAAAAAATAGCCAGTGATTTTAATCTATGTTGAGTCATGGCTGACTTCATTTATTCTTTTATAAGCAATTGCTTTGGAAAGTCCCCAAACACATAACATGGCGGCAAGATGGCTCTCCGGGCGACTACTCGAGTTACCACTACCTTGAGCTGGTGTCCAACATATATATATATATATATATATATATATATATATATATATATATATATATGCAAGTTTCCTTTAAAATGACAAGGTGTTATGGTTGGGATTTTTACATAGTTTTTCATGTGATCTTCGATCGTTTTTCTTTGTCAGATATTTTTACATAATTTATGTCCTAAAAAGAAAAAGATTATATGATCACATGAAAAATTATATAAAAAAAACTTAATCATAAGACCTTGCCCGTCATTTTTAATGAAACTTGCGTAAAAGGGAGATTGTTACTTAAATACACAATATATATATATATATATATATAAGATCGGAAGATTGCGTATCTTCTTGAAACAGACTGTTAGCGCTTGGTGTAGTCTTCAGTGTCCAGTTTTATATTTAGAAAAGCTGCTTTTTTGTTCGAGCAGTTTTGCTAATAATTATATCTTATAAGTATATTTTTACTCATAAAATTTTCTAAGCGAAGCTTAGACGTGACTCAAAGTTAAAATTATATTGCACCCAGTAGGACTAAACTCACTACTCAGTTGCAATGGTTCTAGCAAGACCTGCTTGCTAACCATTACACCATGTCGAGGTGCTTTTTTACAATGTATAAGTGAACCAAAAGTAGATTGACAGTTAACATCTTTTAGATTATATATAAAATTATATCTACTCATACAATTATTACATTGAAAATTAAATTTTATTGTCTACAATAATACAAAAGTGCTTAAATCAACGAAGGTTCTCGAACTGTTGTACATCACAAATATTTATACCTTTGAAGTCTACGCCTAACGCTTCAAGTCTCTTTGTGTATTAATGTCTTGAAATGCATGTAATTTTTCAAATTACCAAACTCTCTTTTGGTTTTGGTCTACAAACTTTTTCCTTTAGTACTACCGCTAAAAAGAAACTCGCTGGCGGTCAAGTCAAGTGAACGTGCTGGCCAATCAGTTAGACCTCTTTTGCCAATCCATTTCACAAGATACTCATGGATTGCTTTTGTATAATATGGAGAGACCTCACACTTTTGGAAATGTAATCCATACACAAACCTATCCCATTTAATTTTCTAAATACATTTGGACCTCCTTGTATATATATATTTTTAATTACTTCAAACGTCGTTTTTAGTGGGCACCCATGTTTGAGTTGTTACCCAAGTTTTTTTTATTAAACAGTGAAAATTAATAACAACCTGTTTAATAGAACAACTAAAGAAAAAGTTTGCCTCCGACAGAAATCGACTTCGTAGATTAACTATTTTCTGTGTCACAGTGTAAATTTATTAAATCTTATTCCTATGAATCACCACTTAAACTTAGATTCCAAAAATTAGGTCTGCACTACGACAGTAAAATTAAAGTCGCGAACAACCAATGCAACTGATAACTGAGTTTTCAACCCCAAACACCAAAAACTATTTGATCAAAAAAAAAAAAAGACCATAAAAACTTTTGGTCCCTGAATAAAACCCTTAGTGGAAGACACGGATATTTCAGTCACAAACATCCATGATTTTGTTCAACTAATTTCACCTCCCTTAAGCAGCCTGTGATTATTCATGATTTAAACAAGCTCCCTAAAAATAAAACCCACCCATTAACCGACCAAGAAAAACTATTCAATATTCAGGAAAAATACACAAACTACTTGCACATTTACACAAATGCCTCCAAAGACAGCAATAGAACTGAATGTGGATCAGTTTTCAATAAAAAATATGATGAAAAAATGCCTTCCAAAGGAAGCCTCGATATTTACTGCCTGCAGAAATCTATGCAATAGGATTAGCACTTAAGATGGTTTGCCGCTTAAAATATTATCATTCATACTGACTCCATCTCTGTCCTACAATCTATAAAAAATATAATCCTTTAATTGTCAAACTTTTAAACAAAATCAACTCCACAAAACATGAAAATGTGATATTTTGCTGGATCCCAAGTTCTATTGGAATTCAGGGGAATGAGAAAGCTGATTCCTCGGCAAAAGCTACACTTAACATGACATCCAATCAAAACTCCAAAATCCCATATACTGACCTAAAACATAAAATCAAGAAAATAATGATACAAAAATGGCAACAACTATGGGACAAAAATACCCACAACAACCTCTAACAAATAGAACCCACTTTAAAAGAAAGAAAACCAAATCTTAATAATACAAAAAGAGAAGAAACCACTCTTGCTTGGCTATGCATTGGACACACTAGACTGACTCACTCCTTCATACGAGAAATGGAGCCTCCTTCTAATTGTCCCTGTGGAAACCAATACACAGTAAAACATATGCTGATAGAATGCACAAGCCTTAAACACATTCGAAGAAAGTTCTACAACATTAAAAGTACAAAGGAACTATTTACAAATATTTCATGTAATAAACTTTCTGAAAAGAATTGGTCTCTTATCAAGAATGTAGACTGATATGTAATTAATATATGTAATCAATATATGGTACCTTTTAACATTGTGCAAATAAATTGCCTATAGTAAATGGAAATCTTTGTCTTAGACAGTAATACCTGGAATTATTTTGCAGTGTGCAAGACAAATAAGCTCTAGTTTATATAACTTAGTGACATTTACAAGTTCTATATATTTCGTATATATATATCAACGAAATTTGACATTAAATGACCCACAGTGGTTGATATGCCATAAAACCCAACCAACAACATCTATAAATTCAGGCGCTGACAGGGTAAGGTTGAAATTACTTTTTCTATTGGCGTAATTTAGCTTTCATATGTCTTTTCTATAAATATTTTAATGGTAATTGTTCTGATGAACTTTTCTCTCCTCTATTGTACCTAGACTTTAGCTGAAAGGTCTCATCATTTAACAGTTGAAATGACTACATTGTTTCTATGCTACATAGCTTTTATGCTGTTTCTTATATCGAACCTCTCTAATGGTTTTTGATTCCAAGTCAAATTTGATCCTCAAAAATTTAAATGCTATGTCAATCGTCATTTTCTATTTTCTTGTTCTTTTATTATTCCTTTTCCTTAAAAGTGTTTTTTTCTCATATTCTCAAACAATAAGTAGCCATTTGCATCTTCGTAGCTTTAGTGTCTTGCTTGGGATGAAATGATTAATTTTAAACAAACATCCTTCTCAATGACTAATGATGAGAGATGAAAACTTAAGAATATTTACACATCATCATTATCATCCATCAGTTGTTGGTTGGAAATCCATTGACAATCCTACCCGACACAACACCGTCAGGCATTGCTATATACAGACCCTGGTGCTGTGAGTGGACGTTATGAGCTTCTGTCAATGGCTGATTCAGACGTGGATCGCCGGTCCTACATCTGGATGTTTTCTATCTACGAGACAACATCCCAAGGAAGATTGCCAGCTAAGACTCGAAGATATTTTCCAAGTCACCGACAGTTCCCAAAAAGTCCCAAATAGTGCTTAATTTCATCTACAAGGCTTGGGTTGTGTCTTTTTCAGCCACTTTCTAAAGGTGCCACATGATGGGATCGTCTCCGCCAGACCGTTAACATCAAGGTAACCTTCCTGAAAAATCAAAGATGGTGAGATTCGAACCCGGGTTTCAAGGTCAGAAAGTGAATATCCTAACCATCCGGCCACACGCCTACACACCTGTCTTTTTGGCAGTCCCTAATGTTGGACTGTATAGAGGCATTAACCTCGTCTAAAACGGCTCTTTTCAGGGTTCATACTTGCAATCACGGCTCCAACCTACATCCATCACACGCCTCAATCACACTGTTGTCTACCATTTTACTGCATTGCCAGTTGAGCTTATATCTACTAGTTTTATTCGCATGTATAAAGCATGGATCCCTTTGAACTTATCCTTGAATAATGTCTGTCTCAAACTTTCTGACACTAAACAGGATTTATACCCTTATTTTTGGTTCTTGTACAAACTGGAACTATGTCTACATTTGTTTCGATTGTGAGCTGGAAATATGTGTTAGCTTTTCTCTTTTTTTTTTTAACGTTTCACCCCAAGCAAGGCGGTACTAACACTGGTGCGCAGGGGGCTACATAAGAGAAGAGTGATAGTTTAAGCAGGAGGAGACCGAAGAGAAAGACGAACAGGTTACTGCGGGTATCAGAGAAAGGACAAGAGAAGGATGGGAATACCGGTGTGAAGACAGTTGCGAGGGTAGAGTGAGACAGGAAAAGAACAAGATACATGAGATGATAGGGAAAGGACGAAGGGAGGACTGGAGTCAAGTGGACAAGAGAAGGGAATTGACATTGCATTTATGTTCTTGGAGATTGTAGTCATCAGGGAAACAAGAATACAAGGAAGTTCCACCAGCAGGAAGTGCAAAAAAAGAAGCTGATGTAGTAGAAGTGACGGGTGTATTTGGTTGACTTAACTATAAAAGGGTGGTATCTTGTTAGCTAGTCTGGTTGCTTGAGTAAATTCTTGTGGAAGGGTCAACAGTGAGTTAAGCTCGTCGGAAAAGATGTCATGAAAATATTTGTCGAAGAGACAGAGGGAAGCCATGACCCATCGGTGAAAAAGTGGCTGGAGTCAAGCTGCCAGATAGGGACCGATCACATTACAAATTCTCCTTTAGAGCCTGATGAGAAGCCTGAGTTGAATAGCTGGGGCACTCGACCAGCTATCCCAACAGTGTTCAATGTACGATCGAAGTAACAACTAGAAAAGCTAGCACGAGAGAGTGAACTATTACCTGCAAGAAATCAGAAAGATTAGTCAGAATTGTGAACCGTGTGTTAGGGACATCAAAATAAAGCGGGTAACGAACTGCACCTATTTTAGTAGTTAAGTAACAGGCGTTGGATGTGAATTGTTATGTAATGGATATCGACTTAAAATGAGAATTCCAGTCGAATTCGTTTCAGTCACTTGTGCACAAATAGCTTTGTGAAAGGTCTTAGTCCATCTCTTCTTTCTTCAGCTATGGGTTGAATAGCAGGACAGATAATCTTAGTTGGCTTAGTTGGCTAGCAACCGGTCTACCGCAGACAGTAATGGCTAACTACTATGGAAAAATCTGCCAATTCAGTCATATCTTGATCGTCTAAATGTGTATCATGTACATCATTTAACTGACTGAGTAACGGACGATGAAAAACGTGACACAGAAACTGGAAAGTATTTGTAGAAAAGACAAAGAGAAGGCTAAGAGTTCATTTTGAGGTCTGAGGTGAGCGTGACCCCACAATGCACGTTCTAAACAAAATGTATTCTTGAGAGAAGAAACATCTATCAGAATAAATAAAAGATTAGCGTCTGCTGTTATTCTTGTTCCATTCGGCCTTGTCGCCTTGAAAGAAAAAAGAAAATAGGTTGTTTTTCATGGACGAACGTATGGGCGGTTTTGATCAAAATATTTATTAACACTTTGTCAAGATTCGTCAATGGCAGATATAATCATAACATTATAAGATGCGCAGATGACACAGCGTAAATAACAGACACAGGAAGGAAACTTCAAGACCGCCTACAGAAAGAAAAGCGAGAAGAAAGGACTAAAAATAGACTCCAAGTAAACTGAATGCATGGTCATTAGCAAAATGAGGACCCTAAAATGTCAATTACATGTCGGGGCTAATAAAATCAAACAGGTACAGAAATTCAAATTCCTGGAAGTGTTATAACATAGAACAGAATATACGACACTAAGATCTGATGCCGTATTTGAATAGCCAAAGACTTATTCCAAAAGCTAATCAGAGTATTAAGAGACCAGAAAATTTCTTTGGAAACAAACAAAAAAAAGAATACTGAACTGTTATACGATATCTGTCCTTCTATATAGTAGTGAATGCTGGACAATCTTATCAAAGATGAAAGAAAAACTTGAAGAAACCAAAATGTGGTTTTACTGAAGGATGCTGAGGATACCATGGATTGAACATGTGAGCAACGTCGAAGTTTTGAAGAGAATGTAATCGAAAAGAAATCTGATAGTTAACATCAGGAAGGAAAAATGATGTTTCTGTGACATGTAATGAGGAAGGAGGGTTTAGAGAATCTGATATTCAGATAGTGGATAGTGGGAAACAGAAACAGGGGTACGCTGCGCTTGACATACTTGATGGCCTTAAACAAAAAGATTGCAGAGCAGGGTTTGAAAGAAATAAAAGGATAGCATATTAGGTCGATGCAAAGGTATTTGCCGATTAAAAATTTCATCTTGTAAAGGAAAAACTTTGTGTTTTTGAAAATCTTTATTCATAACAGTAACGAGCTTTGCTTTGTATAACTTGATTCCATCTGTCCAACATGATCTTTTTGGGATGGAGTCCTTATCTCGGTTGGTGAACTGGTCTTTCTCCTCGATTTATCCACGATCGCCGACGTTTAACGTTATGGTAGAGAATCCACTTCTCATCACCTGTGACAAGCCTATCTAAAAATGGTGTCTGAAGGTGTCGTGAAAGCAAACATTAACAACAAGAAACACGTTGCATTTGCACTGGAACCTCTGTGAAACTCATAGAATAGAGCATGCCTATGTTCTTTAGATGGAAAGAACATGGGTGAGAATATTGCAGAAAAATGAATGATGCTTTAATAATCTGAAAGAAAAAGTTATACGTTAATAATGGTGATATGTTTAACTAATAACAATATGCATAAAATAAATTAAAATGATTTAAAATGCTTCTTTTACAAACCGGCAAAAAATTTTGCACAGACTTTATATAGTAAGACAAACAAGGGACGGTGTTATATACTGTCCCTGGATCTGAAAACACGTAAATATAGAAATATAATTTTATATTTTTATTCTTGAAGCAGAAGGGCAGCCGGAGAGAGCCGCACACACGAAAGGGCTGTTGGGAGTGGGAATCCAGCAGGAGTTCTCTGTCTTCAGCTCTTTTACGAGTTGTTGCTTTGTTGGCGTTATCTACAAACAGATATATAACCTTTGTCCCCAGTTGATTTCTAATTATTGGCGGATGTATCTGTCAATCATATCTTGCTGACATTATTCATGGCCGGATATATCTGTCAACTGCTCTTGACATTTGTTGAACTTACCTGGATGTAGCTGTCAATTACTTCTGCCGTTCAAGGTAATCTATTACACTAGGAAGAGGTGGAGAACAGTGATCACCTACGTCCTGAAAGAATACTGTGCATAACAGTGTAACAGACGATGAAAAAATGCAGCACAAATTCGAAAGCAATAATTAAAGATAGGTAAGGTTCCTTGGCAAAATTGAAACGACTAATGAAATTAATCTGAAAATTGCTGGAAAGCCAAAGCATCCACCTGGAAACTCGAGTCGCATACTTAAATAGACTCTTTAGTTCGAGAATTTTATATGGCTGTCATAAATAAATTTAACTCGTTCAAAAATATCGAAACCGCTAGTTGTATCCAGCCGCCTTTAATGGTTAAAAATGACTGTCTTTGCAAAAATCGAGTGATAGCGTTCTGTAAAAAAAGAAACAAAATATGAAAATACTTTCGTAATAGCACAATCATGTTTTTCCTTTTTAGAGAGCTACTGATGAGAATAGAGTAGACGGAGAAAAGAGCATGAGAGAGAGGATGCAGGTTAGTGAGATAGGAGATGATTATTGACATATGTTTTGTTTCAACATTAGTCACCGCTCAGGTAACATCTAAAGCTTATATTAAGATTTAACTTAGTTGAAAATTCTGGTAATCTCAAAAAGTCTAATTATAATGTTTCTTATGTGTAATAGGAAGAGACAAATCAGAATTTGAAACATTTTGCTAGTATTCGAAGCCTGGAGAAAGACTGAAAAATAAAAGTAAAAACAATGTAGTTACTTAAAAAAATTCAAAAATATATCATTTAAAGAAATGCAGAGTGATTCCATATTTTATATATATATATATGTGTGTGTGTGTGTGTGTGTGTGTGTGTGTGTGTGTTTTATGTGTTAAATGTGTATGTATATAAATACATATATATATATGAAATTTGTTATATATATTACATTATTCATATATTATATATATGTAGTACTTGTTTGAAACCACTCAATATCAGTGATAGTGCTATCATATTCAGTTATATAGGTGTGAGTTTGTGACCCTGAGTTTCACGCTTTTGCGATCGTCAGACAAACTGATTAATTTTTTCAAAATCTTGGATACATGTAGGGTTGAGTATATTGGTATATTTTTGTAGAAGTGGGAGAAACCCTGGGAAGAAAATTTGTCGTCGTGACGTCTCTCATACACACGCGGACATTGATACATACTTGTACACCCATTGATGTACGCAGAGACACGCGCGTGCGCGCTCACCCACCGGTTCTCAGAAAAACATAACTATATGTGAACAGTATGGGGCTTTGCATATATATGTATATGTGTGGCGTTGTGTACATACATACGCATTTGATTGGTGTATTCAATAGTTATCTACCGACATTGATTGTAGCGATGTCAACACGCAGACGTTTGTCGGTTTCTGTTCTCTGAACAATATTTTCAAGTACGCACACACATACGTATGATGGGGTCTGTGTGAAACTATGATAGGTAAAAATTGCAATTATTTTTATGTTTTTAAGGCTGTATTGTTATTTTAGAGTCGGTTATTAGCTTGTTTTTGGTAGTTGCACATATTTAAATGGTAAAAATTCCAATTTGTAATGCTTCTAAGTTTCACTGCGGAAGAGAGTAGTAATTTACATTAATGATGATTGCGGACTAATATAGCAACAGTAATTCTGATGTGGTCGTAATAGTTGGGGTGGGTTTGATACACCAATATACGCAACCCTACATATAACCAATATTTTTCAAAGATTAATCAGTTTGTCTGACGATCGCAAAAGCGTGAAACCAGAGTCACAAACTCACACCTATCTAACTGAATATATATATATATATATAGTTACGTGTTAAGTGTAACAAAAAAAAAATGATTGACCAAAACTCAGAGTTAAATCACATACAAATATTTAATTTACGATAAACACAAAATGATGTACATACAAAATTTACAATTTTTTGCATTCAAAACAGAAACGTAGAGTTTACTACTGGCAGGCGAAGTGTTACGAAGAAGAAGGAAAGATCAGTATCTTTACCCAGTTAAATTAACGAAGTAGTTAAAGTGCTATACATTTTTGGATATCTTTAAATGGGTGTATAAAGAATAATTATTAGTTTGATCAATGAAAGAGTCAAAAATATCTATTTACTCATATAGTTCCATGAGATTCTCTTTCTGGCTTTAGTTAGTCGACACTTTTCTATGAGATTCTTTTGGCTGGATATAAATACTTGAATCAAAGTCGGAGTTGATAATGTCAGCAAATCCTTTTAACAACTAACTACTCTCTTTCCAAAATCTCTATTTAGAGGGGCTAACGCCTAATTTGTATATTCTAGAATCTTTTAGAATACTCTCGTTTTACTGGAACAATCTGGCAAATGTTGTATTCCTAATTTCACTATTTTTACGACTACTTCATGAATTCAAACTTTTTTGTAATAACAAGTAGAACTCAATAGAGTCTCTTACTACAACTTTTTAGACATTATTAATATTATTTTTATATATAAATGCATCCACGTAACAATATATATATATATATATATATATATATGCATGAATTTAAAATTTATAACATAAATATTATTTGATCTACTTTTGAATTAACACATTTTTATGAATAGTGTTATTTGGATAGAGAATTTTATTCTATCCATACCAACCATATACTTTTTAGAAAATTTAGGTCGAAAATACTAAAATACTATTTAAATCACAATATCAAAAGCATCTCAATTCGATCTTGCAATCAACTTCACATTATTTAACAGTGGCAATAGTGTTATGAAAGCATTTTTTAAAAATAGACAAGCACTCACGCAATGTCCAGTCGCGCGCGTCACGTGACAGCTTTTAAAGATGTCCATTTTCAAAATAAATTACGTTACAATCAAAGCATAAGAATAAAATTACACAGCAGAGAGATAAGATCTTTGAAAATGGCCAGTGAAGTGGCTGAAATCGCATAAATTAATAAAATATAAAAAATACTTACATTCCTTATCTTCAGCGAAAAGGAAACATGTCTGACTATTGTAAAATTAACTAAAAATTTATGAAATCTGACATGTCGGTCGGTTTTAATGAAAGCTTAATAGCAATATTTCTGCCTTCTTTTATGTTTATCATATTGTTCTGGATAATATCCATTGAGTTCTCTATATGCATCTAACTTTAATATTTTTTTATTAAATAGAACTTTTTTCGATTATCCTCTTTGTCTACGGATTTGACATCATAAGGTAATTATAATTATAATCATCTCGAAAACCTTCCTCGAAAACTTTCGAACGAAGGATAAAAATGGTTGTAAAAAAAAGAAAGAGTGTAGGACATGAAAGTCTGTCAAAAGTGTTCGAACAGAAATCAGCACGAAATCCAAAGAAAGAAAACCCGACACGAGTAATTATCTAACAGAAAGCGCTCAATACAAAGGTAGAGCGAACTCAATAGCACCTAATGAGCCAGATGAACCTACCTAGGTTTCTCCTAAACGGATCGTCAGGAAAAGCTGATATATATATATATATATATATATATATATATATATATATATATATATATTACAGTCAATAAGTTAACTGCTGTACGTGATAAACGCTTGGGTGATCAAGTTTTTTTCGATCCATGTTGTTGTTTTCTCTTCTTGTCGCATTTTCCCTTACGTTTTAGAACGATGGGTTCAGTATGCTTTTTCGCCTTGATCCTAGAACTAATCCTTGAAAAGCTGAAACCAATAATAATCATCTAAAATGGAATAATATTACTGCTCACCTTTGCAAATGACTTAATCCGAGAAAAAAGGAGACATTGCTTCTTCGCCTTGATCCTAGAACTAATAGTTGAAAAGCTGAAACCAATAATAATCATCTAAAATGGAATAATATTACTGCTCACCTTTGCAAATGACTTAATCCGAGAAAAAAGGAGACATTGCTTTTTCGCCTTGATCCTAGAACTAATAGTTGAAAAGCTGAAACCAATAATAATCATCTAAAATGGAATAATATTACTGCTCACCTTTGCAAATGACTTAATCCGAGAAAATGGAGACATTGCTTTTTCGCCTTGATCCTAGAACTAATAGTTGAAAAGCTGAAACCAATAATAATCATCTAAAATGGAATAATATTACTGCACACCTTTGCAAATGACTTAATCCGAGAAAAAAGGAGAAATCGATTGCACCCTGCAAACCCCAGTAGATCTAAAACTGACGTATGATCTAAGAAACGAAACTAAAGAAGTTATTTCAATTAAATAATACAAAGTTGTATCCATCTACGTTAATGAGGAAAGAATAGAAGTATTCATACATTTCCAAATCCACGTCGCTGAGGAAAGAAAAAAAATTCCAAATCCACGTCGCTGAGAATTGAATAGAATTGCCCGCATTTTAAAGAGTATTACAACTGGGGGAAAAAAACTGACTGATTAGAACAGTTCTCGAACTCGGATCGGTTACCTGCCTTGCTACACTAATAATCTTTACACTATTGACACGAACGCGAGCCTGTCTATCTAAACATATGCATATATTGTACGCTCTCTCAGCGAGTCCATGTATGTACGTTCGAGATTGTTGAGTATGTTTGTTCAGGCGTGTGTCACTGACGGTCTAATTGAGTGGGTGCCTGAGTGAATCTTTCATTAGTACATAACAAGAAGACAGATTAATTGGAATTCTCCTGCCTGGTCAAAAATGCGACATAAGTTCTTGTAAAATTATATATAAAACCGAAAAGAAAAAACGAACGATAAATAATATATAACGATAGAAAATATGGAAATCATTGCTTTGACTCTCTTCTCATATCCTGAAAATGGGAGAAGTCACATGCAAATCAAATAGGTTTTGCAATCTCAGGAGACCAAGACGGACATTAGTGGACAAAGAAAAGCAGACGCCTGAGCGGACACAGAAAGTGTAAAAAAAAAAAAAG
>JBBBDQ010000221.1:1755000-1792500 GCA_037127315.1 Ascarosepion bandense
AGAGCAGTGACACATCAAGCCTGTGCGAGAGAGGTTGTAGGGTTGAAAATAATTTGTCACCCACAAGGACGCGGAGACGATTTTGAACTCGATGAATCCTGGAAAGTACGGACTGGACAACTTCTACCCAAATATGGCAGAGTGCAGTACTCCAGTATATATATATATATAATGACAAACTAATAACTATAGTCGTGTCGAAAAACCCTCCGCGGATTTACGTGGAAGGAAAAATGGTTATAAAAAAGGAAAGATCTAAGCACATGAACACCTGTCAAAAGGGTTCGGACCGAGTCAGCACGTAGCCCAAAGAAAAAACCCGAGACGAGTAATGAACTAACAATAAAGTGCTCAATAATTAGGTATAGCAGAATAAATAATGTATACCTAGTGAACCAACAAACCTACCAAGTTTTCACCTAAGCGAAATATACTGAAGTGTACATCTATAAAATAAAATGACCGTTGGCTTCAATCCCGTTCTCCAGTCGAGTTCATAATCTCCTGCATTTCTTCTTGTTTGAGTTGGTGAATGCTACCATAATCGTTGCCTTCATTTCACCTAGTGTGAAACAAGCAATGTTTTTTGGTCTCTCGCTCAACTGCGGCCCAGACAATATAATCAAGAGAGTTAGAGTTTGAGGAGTTAGGTGGCCAGATGTAAAGGGTGATGCGATCGAAAAAATGCCTGACAGACATTACAGGTTTTTTCTATTTGTGTGGCATGGTGCGGAGTCCTGTTGCCAGACATAATGTATTCCAAAAGTCACCCTTTTGAACAATCTTTTCTTCCCAAAGCACTTGGTGTAGGCCTCCGTGTTGAGTCTGAAGCCCTCTGTAAAGATGAATGGATGCGTAACGAAACCATCACTAGTGATAATAGTTTTCGAAGTATATATATATATATATATATATATATAGTGCTATCAATTGTCCTCTAAATTACGTCAAAATGACACTGACATTTTATTTTAACAGATATATGTACCTAAGTTACAGGAAAATATCTTGAAATAGTAAATAGTAAATTTATTCAATAAAATGGCCATTGGCTTCAACCACGACCCACAGTCGGCTTAGGAATCTCCGGGAACTTTTCTGAATGGTCTCCGTATTTGAGTTGGGGAATGCTGACATAATACATGCCTTCAGTTGATCTTTGATGCAATAAGGATTTTTGTTGGTCTTTTGCTCAATCACGCCACACACATAATAATCAAGTGGGGCACAGGGTGAAGAGTTACGTGACCAAATGTAAAAGGTGATGCGGCTGTGATGATTGGGTTCTCCTGCTTGTGTGGGATGAAGAAGAGTTCTTTTGTCAGACATGGGGTCTTCCAGCAGCCATCCTCAATGCACTTTATTTAGGCCTACGTGTTGAGTTAGGCACTGTGGGACAAGGAATTGAGACATAACGATGCTATCTAAGTGATCCCTCTAAACACCAACTAGTGATCCCTCAAAACACCTTCGAAATCAACCATTAGACTTATCTAACTCGTTCAGAATCCTCTGCGCTCTCTTTAAATTGACATCCAAACACTCTTAAACGTTCGTATTAGAGCTTCCGGCTCGAATGCCAAACAGTTCAGGGTGCTTAACAAAAATAAAATTAAAAAATAACCAAAAAATGATAAAAATGCAAATGAAAGGGAAAAGTAAGTACTAAATGAAATAATCCAAACACATTAAAAAAAAAGAATTAAATTAAAATGTGTAATATTTCGGCCTCTCTTTCGTGGGCATTTGTTGTTACCAAAATCAAACATCTACTTTTAGTCCAAATAAATAGTAAATAAAGACAAAAAGCATTAAAACGATATTTTTACGTTTTCAGCGTGCGACAGTATAAAATATATTTTCCGCAGGACCCAAGGATAAAATCTGATTTTGACTAAAACGCTTTGTCCTAGAACGAATAGATCCATCGCTACAAAAATATGCAGGTAAAATAGACGGTTCCCTGTAGCGCTCCAGTAAGTTAAGTACCTGACTCCTCATACTATCATCTACAAGAGCCAGATCAGGCTCAAAATGAAGTACTCTTATCACAGTTGGTCAAAATCTCACTTTCCAGTCTCAAAAGCTTCTCGGAGTCCTTGTGGACAACGAATTATTTTCGAACCTTGTTGTCACAGGCGGAATATAGTGGGTTTCTTAATCCTCTGACGCTATTTCCATGTAAAGTGCCCGGAAGAGCTACATTCCTTGGTTCCCCCTAGTTCACGGCCAGAACATACCATCCCAATAACATGGTTGCAAATCATCCGCATTTATTCCGTATTCCATCCGAGGAAAACAGCTTCATTTCGCGAACCACTACCCAAGAGGATGTTTCCGAGATTACTAAAACTTAACTTGTTCAAGTCTAGAATCAAGCGTTATCTTCTCCTCATATCCATATAAATTACCCCTTAATATAACCCTATATCTCGAGTAGTCCCCAGACCTTGTACAGGATGAACCCTACGATAAAACCAAAATTTATATTAAAAAAAAGCCAGATAAAGCAAAACATTGAGTATTGTTGCCATATTTCGACCTCACTTTCCAGTCTTGATAGAATTCAAATAAGTCTTGCAAAAGAATTATTTCCACTCCCAACCTCTCTCTCACAAACGGAGTGTGAGGAGCCTTTCACTGTTCTATCGCTACTTTCGTGTAAACTGTCCACTCAGCTGACTGCCGATTTGACTCCGGAGTGAAGTGGTGGATCCATGTTTCATCCATTGTCACATATTTACGCAAAAACTCTTTCTTGTTGCGTTGAAACAGTGGCAAACAACGTTCTGAATAGTCTACGCGATGTTGTTTTTGATCGACTGTAAGCAAAAGCGGCCACCACTTTGGACACAGTTTTCTCATTAATAAATGTTCATGCAAAATGGTGAATACACTGCCTTCTGATATGTTCAACTCCTCTGCTATCTCTCGCAACTTTAATTGAAGATCGACCAAAACAAATTTGTGGATGTTTTTTTGGTGTTTTTCTGGACAGTTCCAGATTTTGGACGACCTGAGTGTTCAGCATCATTTGTGTCTGTACAACCGCGTTTAAAGTCAGAATACTATCTCTTAACCGTTGTTCCCGACGGAGAAAAGCCCGAATAACACTTACCTAGCCATTGCTTTGCTTGGACAGAATATTTTCCCATATCAGAAAGCAACACTTTATCAACACACGAAATTCAGATTTTTGTTTTGAAATTTTGCAACAGTAGCTGTAATTTTTAAATTAATAACCCGATTAGGCCCAAATTTTGTCACGTACCATTTGAAGATTAGTACTTCATAAAAAGCGTATCGATTTTTTATTAATGGTAACATCTATGTCAGGCCCAGGACTTATTGAGTGATATGTCATTCCTCTCCTTTCTGTATAAACTGCCCATTACCATAACTCTTTACTTCGAATGGCCCCGGGACATTTCACAGGGTGAACCTTACTGTTAGATAAAACAAAAAAAAAGTCTAAAACGCTGCACTGGACGTAACAGTTCAAACAAGTGCTGCCTTTCATTATGTTTTCTGCTCTGTTTTGAACAGAAAAAACAAGAAAATAACATTTATTTATGTACATAGCCTGTTAGCTGTTATCAAGGTCAACAACCAGAGTCGTCTACTGTCAAACCTAAAGCGCATGTTAAGTTTAAATAAGTACGAAAGATTAAGAGCACTTCAATACAAAAATTTTTATTTTTGTCCAAAAATAAATTATCTTTAAATATGTATAAAGATATTTTTTAATATATACACTTTGCTGAAACTGAGTAGAATAAATAATTTTATTTTTATACTTCATTAGAAGTCACCACTGCTGGCAACCATGTACAATAAATGACCCTTACTACCATTCATGTCATGGTGGTAACCATGATGTTAACTGATACATTCGTCTTGGAAGACGTATTTTTCAGGATAATATTTAGGCAAAAAAAGTGCGTCTTGTAAGCCGAAAATTCGGTAATTAAAATGAGTTAAATTATAAATTTGAATTTAATTCAGTGTTTTCCTTTTTGTTGTTCGTATTTCTTTTTTTTTTTCAGTTATTTTTTCTTATCTGTTTGATGTCACAAAATATTAACTGCACCAAATGAGGTCTTTTAATTCTTCGGATTTCAGAATTTATTAAAGTGCTGCAAAAAATTGAAGAAGAATTGATAAAAACTCATTGAATTGATACTGTTAATTTATTGTGATCGTAGAATTATTGAATTATTTTCTTTTTGATCTTCTGTACAAAACATAATCTAACTGTTGAAAATTTTTTAAAAAATATATCTTAAAAATGTTCACGTACAGCATTTAATCTTATATGTTTTATTCGTCAAAAATATGTTCATGGAATTTTAGCCGTGAACAGCAAGTGGGTGAATTTACCGCAGAGAAAAATTACAAAACAATTTTAAAATAAATATATATTGAATATACTCAGTCAGATCTGGAAGCAAATATTTTTTTATTGAACGATGCAAGCAGCAACTCTCAACAAAAATGTTTTCCTTTTTTTTTAGTTTTATTGAATTAGTTTTGATAATGTACAAAATAAATTTTGTTGTTGATATTGCATAATTTATTTACTGAAATTATTTCTTCCAGGAATTTGCGCCCATCCCTGCATATAAAACTACACCTGATATATTGAAATGGGATGGGTGAAACTGAATTTTCCCCAAATATTTAATTTTGGTGGATGCTTGTATTTGAGCAGGCAACCGGTTTTTTTTTTCATGATCATATCACCCCAAGCAAGAGTGGTGCGCAGCTGGTTACATAGGAGGAAAGTTATGAGAAAGAGTGACATGTTACAGGGGGTGTCAGAAAATGGATAAGAGAAGGATGAGAATACTGATAAGAGTGGAGTGAACGGAGAAAGAAGTAAGTGATATAGAAGATGACTATTGACTTTACATTTAAATTCTTGGAAACTGTAGCTCTCGGGAAAGCAAGTAAACGGAGGAGAATTCCACAGGAGGGAAGTGCGAGAAAAGAAGCTAGTGTAGTAGATTTTGCGTTTACATATTATTAGTTTCACAGTGGTGGGACCTAGTTGCTAATCTTGTTGCTCGAGTAAATTCATATACAGGGGCCACCAGGGAGCTAAGTTAATCGGAAATTATTTGTAGAAGAGACACAGGGAAGCCACATTGCGCCGGTGAGAAATTGACTGTATTTGAGCTACCAAACCGAGACTGATCACATTAAATAATATATTTGTTTTATTTTAAATGTTATCCTGCCGTATAACGCATATCTTTCTTTAAGAATATTTCCCAAATAATTCTCGCCTGTAAATGCAAATAAATATACTATTTAATAAATAAACGGAGCATCTACACAAATATGCGCTTCCCTTAAAAATAACGTTTCCGTAACAAAATCTCCTGATATGAATGTATTGTATTTTAGTATTCTGCATCCGTTGCAAGATTGTATCCAGCTTAACCGGAACTGTGGACGTTATGCTGAAAAAATATCCATATATAGTCATCAGGATATCCACCCTTCAAAAGATTACCCTGACTCATAGATTTTTCCCCTTCTGGATTAATATGCACATCTGTAAAAATGCAATTCTAGGAAAAGTCTTCTTTTCTTTTTTCTTTATAACTCAGTTTCATTTTGTTTTAAGTATATGACAAAGTAACTGTGAAAAAAAAAAGTAAAGAAAAATCCTGAATGTGTGAAAATTTGAATCTGTTTCGAAAACGCTTAGTCATTATTTTGCTGTGAGTTTCAAAGGTTGTTATGAGACTTGAGAACATAAATAAGCGTTTAACTTTTATGTTGAGATAAAATCCAAATTCACACACACTCGTAAATACACACAAACATGCACACACTTTGACACACATACACAACCAAAAGATAATCTCTTCGTTAAAATAAATAAATTTATATATATATTTATTTTGTGTGTATATATATATATATATATATATATATATGTAAATGAATATAAAATTTATAATATAAATATGTTAAGACATCACTACAAAGTAGCTATTTTCTTTCAACACTTTTTGTGTCTTGTCAAGTGACGGTGCTGATTGCGAGATAAAGAATTTTAAGAGGTTCAAAACTAACCAAACCCCCTCAGTCGGAAAGACATCGTTACGTAATAACATTGTAATTTCATTGGTCATCAAAGACTACGTAACAATATATATATATATATATATATATATATATATATAGATATAGATATAGATATATATATAATTTATTTGTTTGAATATTATTCTTTAAACAATATATATATATATATATATATATATATATATATATATATATATGCCGCTTAAAAGGACATCAATATATATATTAATTTACGTACTAATTAATCCAAATCTCTGTGCTTGACATGAGGGTATATATATATATATAAACTTATTTATAAATGGAACTTTGTCTGTGTGTGTGTGTGTGTGTGTGTCTGTGTGTGTGTGTCCGTTACCTATAGACTACGAAACAGCTGAACCGATTTTCTTGAAAATTTACACAGTTGTACTGTAAGCGTCTGCGAGTGTTCTTAGCTAGGTGTTGTGTCGAGGTACCCCCGATAAATATCGAAAATCGATAATCAAAAAATCGGGTTACAGAAGGAGTGGCCTGATTATAATCAAATTTGATACACTCATAGACAAAGACATAAGAAACGATATTCAGAAGTTTCAAGGTTGCAGTTCTTACAATAGTGCAGAAAATTGATAATATATATATATAAGGCAAGATTTTTGTGTGTGTGTCTGTTTATCTGTCTGTATGTCCTTTATACAATCCACAATTTTTATCCGATTCTCACCAAACTTCACACAAATATTATTTAGACTTCTGGTCAAGTCATGGGCGACTTTTTTGTTCCAATTAGTCCCCGATATTGGAACTCTATACCCCGATATCCAATCAGGTCTGATCAAGATCAGGATTTCAGCCCTTTTATCGTGGTTCTTGCTGCATAATCTGCTCTAACTTGGTAAAATTATCGTTTTTAGACTTAAACATTAGTAGATCTTCTCAGACGACTCATTTTCCCCGATGTCGGTTCCGCTTTAACTGGAAACAACGATTGCTTTTTAGTCTTTCCTGCCAACGTCCAAAGAGTCTGAGCTCCAGGACCATGGATTAGTTTTAAAGCTTTCATTACACCCGAGCAACTATACTGCTAGTATATATATATATATATATATATATATAATCTTCATAGATATAGATATATGTATATATTTTCATTACTTCATAATGATCGAAAAATTCATAAAATAATAAGTCCCTTTTAAAGAGTAAACACGCGGCAAGAGCTTTTATAGCAGTTAGAAAAATTTAATAATTAATAGTAAAGTGAATTAAATGATCCGACGCTGCGACGCTATTCTCTGTCTATTGAACTGACCCGAAACTGTATCACTGCTATCACCCTCTCTATAAGCGTGACAAGATGGAAACAATGGTCTTTTTATCGTAGAGAGGATAAATGTGCTTTAAAAATATACACACACTTCAGGGAAGTAAAATCTTGTATAGATATTTCAATGCTAAATTAATTTAGACGTCACGAAATTTAATGCAAGTTACGTTTAGACTCAACACAGTTGTGCAATTTAGTTGAAACAATACGAACAATATCTTCCTAGGATCTTTCACGCTTCCCCTGATCACGTATACGTCATCGCTTAGCGTTGTTTTTTCTTTCCGATCGCATTTTTCTATACGTTTAGGACTAATGGATACAGTTTGTTTCTTCGCTTAATGACACAACTGATAGTTGAAACAATATCCATGATCTCTCTGTAAGGCTTGACAGTGTGTTAGTGCAGCGTTACAATTCTCTTATACCTTCCTTATATTAAGGTCCATCGCAAAAAAAAACTACTCGACACTCGAGACAATCGAGTGTCTTGACATGATTAAAAATCTGACGCAATCACTGATGATGCAATATTTTTTCAATGCCAAACAAATTTCATCATACATCCCGAAAACAGTTTCATATTACTACACACCACTGCAAATGACCTAATCTGAGAAAAAATTAGAAATTGATTACACCATGTCACCCTAGTGGGTCTAAAACTAACCGTATGATGAAAGAAAGAAAACTAAAGCAGTTGTGCTACTTGGGCAACATTGTTAATACGTGTGTGTGCGTATTAATACACGTGTTGTGTGCATTAAAGCAATAGATGTTTTTTTAAATATGTGTGTATGAGGAATATTTTAGACGGTAAAATGTGTAAAATTGTATGTGCGTGTTTTTGAAGGAAGGCTTATCTGTTTAGGTGTATATTGGACGGTAACGTTAGTTAATATATATGTGTGTGTGTGTGCGTGCGTGCGTGCGTGCGTGTGTGTGTGTGTGGGTGTGTCTCTTAATACACGTGTCATCTACTTTAAGCCAACAGATAATTTTTAAATATATTTAAGAGAAACATTTTGGAAGATAAATTCTGTAATAGCGTATGTGTGTTTTTGTGAAGAAACGCTGTTTCTGTCTTGGTGTATGCTGGACGATAATGTTGGTTAATATATATAGTGTATATGCATGTGTTTCTGTAGGCAGAATTTCCGTATAGAAATATAGAGATGAAATGTAGTGAGATGTTGCGATAACTTTGTATTAACTAAGAATACCGTCCAGCATACACCTAGACCGACAAGAATTTTCCACAAATGCACACACACTATTACAAACATTTCTCACACATATATTTAATAAGTACCTATAGCTTTAATACAGGTGCAGATGTTTGACCAATAAGAACTAAACCAAAGTCTTAACATTGTGTGTCTCTTTGTTTTGTTTTGTTTTTGTTGTTTTTTATTTCAATTGTTCTCGAGATCACTAACGAAGCTTTAATAAAACTGAAAAATCAAAATGCAGAAATCAAAAAAAGTACTAGAAATATGTGGAGAGTCGAATTCGAATTCCAATCAAATTCGTTGCATTCACTTACGCACAAATACCCTTGGGAAAGGTATGAATCCATCGCTTTTCTATATGGGTTGAATAGCAGGACATATTAGGTTCTATAGCCTTGGTTGGTAAACAGTCTACTGCAAAAATTAATGACAGTCTGACTCAGTAGTGAATTCGATCCTCTCTGAGTTCCTCAAACTTTCAGCCTTGTGGCATATCTAATCTACGCTTAGAAAATCGGGCAACTCGTTGTGGTGTAATGTTTAGCAAGCGTGTCTAACTTGAATAATTACGACTGAGTATAGTGGCCCGTAATCAATAGTAAAAAAAAAAAAAGAAAAGAAAAGGATTATCGTTTTTGGTCTATATGTCTACTCTACACTCAAGATGCTTCTCAAACTAGGAGACAAGACTTAGGAGAAAGTACAATGATAACAACTTTAACCACAATTGATAATATTTCCTGCCTTCTATCAGTATAGATTACGGTAGTCCTCTAGAGAACAACACACTTCATCCTTGGCCTCACTGTCCCATTGGAATGGCCACATGACTACATCGAATTCATAGCTGCATCTACTGTTAGGAAGGTTGGGTCACTGTGTAGGGCCAAATGTTTTTTTTCTTTCGTCAGAAGCCATTTGGCACGTTTATAAATCTACCATTCGTCCGTGCATTAGATACTGTTGTCATATCTGGTCGGGTGCTTCTGCTATTCATCTTGAGGTTACCGACAAAATCCAAAGGAGGATCTGCAATATATTTGATCATGGCATAGCATCCCGACTTCAGCCACTTTCTCACCGACTTGGTGTTACTTCCCTCTGTTTTTTCTTTCATGGCAACTGCTCTGACGAGCTGTTTTTTCTGGTATTCGACAGCATGTATTTACTCATGCTACTAGTTTGGCATCAATGTTCCACCCTTCTAACGTCGAAATAGTTAAATGTAACCGCCACTTCTATTCTAATAGTTTATTTTATCGCACTTCCCGTTTGTGGAATGTTCTACTGTTTGTTTGCTTCACCAATAGCTACAATCTCTAAAAATCTAAATGCAACGTCATTTTTTTTTCAATTGGAGTAAATAGATCTATCTATTGCCCGGTTCACACTCCACCCACGGCTATTGAACAGGTTAAGAGGCTCATCCCTTGTTCCCTGTTTATGATGTGGTTTCCGGCTTTCTCTTTTCAAATCTTCTCACTTTTTCTTTTTTCAATTGGAGTAGATAGATCTATCTATCGCCCGGTTCACACTCCCCCACGTCTATTGAACAGGTTAAGAGGCTCATCCATTATTCTCTGTTTAGGATGTGGTTTCCGGTTTTCTCTTTTCCAATCTTCTCACATTGGTTTTCTTTTTCAATTGGAGTAGATAGATCTATCTATCGCCCGGTTCACACTCCACCCACGTCTATTGAACAGGTTAAGAGGCTCATCCCTTGTTCCCTGTTTAGGATGTGGTTTCCGGCTTTCGCTTTTCCAATTTTTTCACTATTACGTAGCCCCCTGCACATCAGTGGCGTTTCCGCCTTGCTCGGGGTGATACGATTAAAAAAAAAATTGCCATCTTTTATTTACTTGATTCCCATCCTTCTCTTATCTTTTCTCCGACATCCACTGTACCTTGATTTTTTCTCTCACTGTAATACCCCCAGCGCTTACCAGTGGCGGCCCTAACTTGCTTGAGGTGGAATGGTTAAAACAAAAAATTGAATGTGTATGGTCATCATTTTTGTCGGCATGGGTCATTTCAATGTATCAATTTATTTCTCTCTACCCATTTTGACCCGCGTATTTCCTTGTCTGGTATCTTATTTCTCTTTTCACCTTCCCTTTTTCGTCTTTCCTCTTCCTTCCTTTCTTCCTACCTTTCTTTCCCTTCTCTCTTTCACTTTTCTCCTTTCTTCTTTCCCCTTTCCTTTTTTCTTACTACTTTCTATTTCCCTTCTCTCTTTCACCTTTTTCCTTTCTTCTTTCCCCTTCCTTCCTTTCTTCCTACTTTCCTTTCCCTTCTCTCTTTCACCTTCCCTCTTTCCTTTTTCCCCTTTCTTTCTTTTTTCTTTCTACCTTCCTTTCCCTTCTCTCATTCACCTTCCATGTTTCTTCATTTCCCTTTCTTTCTTTCTTTCTTTCTTTCTAGCTTACTTTCCCTTCTCTCTTTCACCTTTCCTCTTTTTTCATTTCCATTTCTTTCTTTCTTTCTTTTTTTCCATTCTCTGTTTCACTTTTCCTCATTTTTCTTTCCCTTTTTTCTTTCTTTCTTCCTACCTTTCTTTATCTTCTCTCTTTCATCAAAGAAAGAAAGAAAGAAAGGAAGGGAAATGAAGAAACATGGAAGCAGCAGCTTCTTACGACTATTTACGCATCGTTCTCCAGCAATGGATTGAACAATCTTGACTACTAGCTTTTCCATACAAGATATAATAAGAATGCTATGACTTAATATTTACTAATTTGATTTTTTATGAAAAACTTATTTAGAATGATGTGCCGTATGGTATCCTTCTGTTCTTAATATAAATGGCGATACTGAGAAATTACCCCTTCACATTTATTGGCTTCTGTCTTCATCAGGGTCTGCTTCTAAATATTTTCCTTTAAATTCTTCAATGATTCTGAAAATTCTTCTGATTCATTCTTTGTCATCATCTTTGGTAGGCAAATATTAAAATCTAAAACAAGAAGAAATTTGATTTAAAAGAACCTTATGTTACGTATATTTTCTGCTTTGGTAAATTTTCTACACATATTAGTATTTTACATGAAAATTTTATTTATAATCTTTCCAAATTAAATTTATCTGTCGTTTATATTTCGATATTTTAATAAATTTTAATAAATGTAAATTTCTGTACCTAATTAAATCGACCATTATTTATACAAAAAATTAGGAATTTTCTTTTAATACCTTCAAAATAAACATGAAAACTTTTACAAATATTTTAATACAGGCAAATATTCCAATATATATTTTTATTATCGGCTTATATTATAAATGTATCTATTTATAGCCGTTCATTTTTTAACGCTACTATTATTAGCTAATGTAATTTCTTACAAACAAAATAGTTACCCATTTTCTATTCTAAATTTTAGAAATGGTTTAATTAATCGGTAACTTTTTAAAAAATCAATTTTTTATGACTATGGTAAAACTGAAGAATATTTTACCTCACTGACCGTGTATTACGTATGCACTAATCGAATTTTAGTACACAAAATGTTCAGCGTCTTCATCGAAAACGCATTAATCGAGCAATTCTTTCATATCTAAAGATAGTGTTTTCGAGTGCGTCCATTTATTTACATGTGTTTGCGCCGACGGTTAGATATGCTCGTGTTTATGCAATGATGTAAACAGAAAAAAAAACTAATGCCTTTTTCATAGGCTTTTCAAATGGAAAGATCAAACTGGTGTGAATCAATGAAGCGACCATTGCAAGGCTTTGATGAGAAAAAGAACGAAAACTCTTATATTGTCCCAGCACGCAACACGCCTTTTTATATACTTTGTGTAATAAATTTCCAGTCAGCATTTCCGTACTGTACGGCTTGCGTCTCGCTAGACAAGGCGGCCATAATAGAATAACTCTGTATAAATATTTGCGGATATATATATATATATGTCAAGTTAGATAATTCTAAATGCGTTTGGCAAGTTATTAATATGCAAGTGCATAACTTCCCGTTATAAAGAGATTGAATTATCCCGTGTGAGTAAAATTAATGTATATGGCTTTGTAAATGTGGCTTGGGAGAGATGCATTCTGCGCATGCGTTTTGTGATAATCCTTTTAAAACATTTCATTCGATGTCTTCTAGTTAAGATCATCAATTAATGTTGAATAATGGCGAATGTTATGCAGTGGATATCGGCTCGGAACGAAAAATCGGGAGCCGAGTTCGAATTTCAGTTGAATTCCTTGCATTCACTTACTCGCAAATACCCATGGGAAAGGTATTATTCCGTCTCTTCCCTCTAGTTATGGGTTAAATAACAGGACAGATTGGGTTCTATAGCTTTAGCTGGCAACTAGTCCACCGCAGAAAGTAATGGCAACCTACCGCGGGATAATCTTCTGCCCAGTTTGTCATGTCTCTTCCTGGACATGATCGCCCAAGCGTGTATCACATATGGCACTTAACTGACTAACTGATGAGATCCTAGTTAGCTGTGTGTTGTGGTGCAGTAGATATCAGTACGGAAAGAGAAAATCGGAGATCCGAGTTCGATTTCCTTGCATTCACTTACGCGTAATTACCCTTGGGAAAGATAGTAACCGTCTCTTCCCACTAGTTATGATTCAAATAACAGATTGGGTTCTATAGCTTAACCAGTCTGCCGCAGAAAGAAATGGCAACTTACTGCGGAAAAATCTTCTGCCCAATCAGTCATGTCTCTTTCGAGACATGATCGCTCAAGCGTGCATAACCTATGGCACTTAACTGAATGTTCTGGATAAAAGGATTGAATAGCAGGACATACTGGTCTCTATAGCCTTTGTTGACAACCAATTTACCGAAAAAAAGGAATGGCAACCTACTACGGAAAAATCTCATGCCCTGTCAGTTGCATCTCTTTCAAGACATGATCGCCCAAACGTGTATCACGTATCGCACGAAAAAGATCCTGCTGTGAGGTTAATTTCCCACAACTAAAGACGAAATAATTATTCATAATATTTTTACCAATGTGCAAAAATAAACTCAGATATTTTTTAGTGAAAATATAGCGACAAAATGGGCCAAACTTTTGTGTTTGCTATAGAAAAAACATCCGAAGAGAAAATTAAAAAAAGAAGTTATTTTTAATTCCCAACATTAATTAATGGGTTTGAAATTGACGCAGAAATAGGATAAAACTGTTAACTTGTGAGAACGAGGTAAAAAGGATTTTCATCAGAAAAAAAAATGTCGAATTTAGAGAAGGAACTGTATAGCCCAGCGTTGCTCGTGTGTTTTTTGGTGGTTACGTTGAAATGGTAAGGTTGAGTGCTTATTCAAAAAAGCTCAAGTATGAGGTTGCCATGACGCGTAACTTAAAAATTCAATAAACGGGAATGATGTATGTAGAGTGGGAAGAACGGGCGTGCGCGTTACGCGAGCCTCTAATGTGATGCGGTTACGTTGTGACGCAGAAGAAGTGGATGCATTGTCTCTGCCTTGTCGGAGGTGTTGACACCTTGTAGAAAACGGTAAATTGTTATGGCATATGATAAGATAGAAGTTACAAAAAAGACCAGATTTTTGTTGGAATACAACTAACCGTTTCGGAGAAATATATATTTTCCATTCATTTTTGCCGCACCCTGTATTTCAATTAGAATTTTTGTTGGCATATTAAGCCATCAGACCTTGATCTTCCAGTGAATCGATTTTGGTTCAGTTTGAATGAAGCGTCTTGGAAGAATGCATAAAAGTACGCAAAAGACCACCCGAAATTCTGTTTATCGTTGATTTTTGACGAGCCTTTATATTCATTCGAAAAACATTTGTGTATATAAGAGGTTCGGGTCTTAATCTAAAAGTTACACGATTTTGGTTGAATTCGTATAAGGCGTTTCAGAAAATAAGAGTTCGAAAATTCTAAACGTTTCAGTGATTTCTGACATACCCTGTAAAATCGATTCGAAAATTTTTTTGCATACATCAAGGGTTCATGTCATGATCAAAAATTGATCCAATTTTGGTAGAAATCGTCCCAAGGTTTTCGGAGAAGTAGGGTTCGTTAGAATGGAAACACAGACACACAGACCTATCCATTTGTATATATAGAGATATACACAGTGCGGTCCAAAAATAGATTCACAGTACTAGAAACAGGTTTGTGTATTATCTACATTTCCAACAAGATGTTCAAAAGCTGTCCGTGTGTATATTCTGAGCTCTATTTTAGGTCCTATGGCTTTCCTTATCTACATTAACGATCTCCCCGGTGTAATAAGATCACAAGTAGGCATATTCGCTGACGACAGTATGATTTACTCTCGCATCGATCAAAAATCTGCCAAGGCTGACAAAGCAAACCTCGATGCCAAGCTTGACAAAGACCTCCAATCTGGGGCGAACTAGGGTAAGAAATGGCTAGTGAATTTTAATGCTTCCAAAATGAAGCTGTTTTTCTATTAACCATCACAGACAATCGCTCCTACCCATCATTTGCATGGATCAGGCTAGTCTCCCTGAACGCAAAACGCTGCTCCTCTTCGGGTTAACTCTAACAATAGACCTCAGTTTGAATGACTATGTAGAATCCATAGCTAAATCTACTGCTAAGAAAGTCGGTTCTCTGTGTAGGGCAAGGAAGTCTTCCCCGTCTGAAACAATCCTGCACATCTATAAATCTACCATGCGCCCGTGCATTGAATACTGCTGCTATATCTGGTCGGGTGCTTCTGTTATCCACCAAGAGTCCTTGACAAAATCCAGCGGAGAATCTGTAATGTGATCGATCCCGATTTGGCAGCTCAGATACAGTCATTTTCTCAAAGGCGCAATATGGCTTCCCTGTGTCTCTTCTACGAATACTTTCACGGCTTCTACTCCGATCAACTTAGCTTACTGGTGTCCCCTATATAGGAATTTACTCGAGCCACAAGATTAGCAACTAAGGCCCACCCTTTTACTGTGAAACCGATAAAATATAAACGCAAATTCTCCTCCAGCGGCCTCTTTTCTCGCACTTCCCGCCTGTGAAATTCCCTTCCATTAACTTGCTTCCCCGACATCTACAATCTCCAAGAATTTAAATGTAAAGTCAAGAGTCATCTCCTATCTCACTAAACTGCATCCTCTCTCTCATGCTTCTTTCTTCGTTCACTCATCAGTATTATCTTTCTCTTTCCACTTCCTGACGCCCCCTGTAACATATCACTCTTTTTCATAACTTCTTATATGTGACCACTGCAAAACAGTGGCATTAAAGGCGTTACTTGCGGCGATATTATTATAAGAAAAACAAAATATTTCAATAAACATTTCCTATGAAATTAATTCACCAAAATGTTCACCTGATTAGACAACAATGGATTTTTTCTTTCGAGGATTACTCAGTGGCGATCGTGGAACTCTAAAAGTGAGGAGGGGACCACTTAGCCAATATTGACCTCATGTTTGTAAGGTGGAAAATAATTCATTACCTACACAACCGCAGAGAGATTTTAAAACTATGCCAATGTTGAAAGGGAACTCTAGCCTAGATATTGCAACTGTACTCTATTTTTGATCTGATATGATCTGGCTCTTGTAAGAATCTATAGTATAGATGACATAATATAGATTCTATATTATAAGAAGAGCCACGTCCGTCCGTCACAATTTCATATCTATGCAATAATAAGAACCGTGTCCGTCCGTCTCTCATGTTACTCAACGGACAATAAAATATGCAGCATTTCCTTTATTGATAAGATATACAGTATTTATTTCAGTAATGATTTAACTTAATTTAAACTAAAACTTAAACATAAAATTGAAAATTAAAATCTTAGAAGTTGAATTAATAGGAAAAATATTTTTAGAGCAGTGTGTATACGATTTGTGCTTATGGGTAATGGAGGGGGTAACTTGTACAGTATAACAGTAGGAGTCAGATACTTACAAGAGCGATACAATAAACCAGCATGAAAACACCAGCAACAACTTATCACACGCAGGCGTGTGGAGACGTACAAAAAACCTCTTATAAACATGCCCACTCTACTAATCATTGAGACATGGTGTCGCATTACCCGAGTTAGTTGGATAGACCACACTCACCTTTGAGATACAATTACAAGCAGATGATTGTTTTTCGCCTCGTCTGTCTGCGTGTGTTTTGCATTACTACCTGTTTGTCGTAAGTGGACGCGCGTCATTTTCTACAATTACTCACACTTTCTAGAATTTCTTCACCACTCAGCTCATATCAGTGATACAACCTCTGCCACTGAATGTCATAGTTATCCAGAAAATCATTCTCTACCTGAACTGCTATTAATAACATCCAAGCATTTTAATCACATTAGTTACAGCGAACTAATATTAAAAATTCAACCAATATTCCTGTCATTTTATTTCACTGGGTTTATATTGCAATTCCCGAATAGTCGAAATAGGTAAAATATGTTAATTCACTATTGTGGCAACGTAGTTTGGTTTTTTGAACCAGGTAATATAAGTGTACTAGCAGTATAGCCCGGCGTTGCTCGGGTGTAATAAAAGCTTTAAAACTAATCCATGGTCCTCGAGCTCAGACTCTTTGGACGTTGGCACCAATGACTAAAAAGCAATAGTTGTTTCCAGTTAAAGCGAAACCGTAGACTGAAAGAAAAATGAATGGATGTAAGTAAAATTGTTATTTCCGGTATCGATGTCTAATAAGTTTTCCGTAGCAAACTGAATTTTGAAGGCTAAATAAGTCCTCTGGTTAAATGGTATCATAGCTGAAACTAAAAACTACAATTATATCTACTTAGAGCAAAAACCAGAATGAAAGGGCTGAAAACCTGGTTTTGATCCGACCCGATAGGATATCGGGGTATCGATTTCCAATATCGGAGTCAAATAAGTCATCCAAGGATAAACTAATCTAAGTAAGTCCATGAAAACTTAATTTAGCCTTCAAAATTCAGTTTGCTACGGAAAACTTATTAGACATCGATACCGGAAATAACAATTTTACTTACATCCATTCATTTTTCTTTCAGTCTACGGTTTCGCTTTAACTGGAAACAACTATTGCTTTTTAGTCTTTCGTGCCAACGTCCAAAGAGTCTGAGCTCCAGGACCATAGATTAGTTTTAAAGCTTTCATTACACCCGAGAAACGCCGGGCTATACTGCTAGTTAGTAATATAATTGGGAAGTATGCGCATAGCCTTTTGATTTAAAGATTTGATTTATAAATATTTCTGGCAGTTCTGAGTTCAATCCCTGGAATAAGACGACGGAAATTCGATGCTATGGTAGGTCATTTAATCATTCGATCCCAGATGTTTTTTAGACATTCGGAGATATACTTCTTCTTCTTTATGTGCCGTGTCCCTTCAAGACGTAGGCGATCATGGACTTCCACTTAGCTCTGTCTCTTGTCGCTCTCAGTAATTTTTTATTTAGTAGCTCTTCTAAACTCACCTCCGTCAACCATTTTTCCCGTTCTACCAGTGATTGAACTCGACTACTATGTCTTTAAGTTAGTGAACGACCTTTTAATTTTATTTTTTAATCTTTGGAAATACAGATTTAGACTCAATGGAACTGCTTTCCCCTGCCTCACTTTCTTTTTATCCGACCTGTGAGAATCAAGTTCTTCAGGCCCTCCTTCCTCATTACGTGTCCCAGAAACCTCATTTGTCTCTTCCTGATATTTATTATCAGTTTTCTTCTCGTTAGCATCCTTTCCAACACCTCATCATTGCACACGTACTTTGTTCATGGTATCCTTAGCATCCTTCTGAAAAACCACATTTCTTCTGCCTTAAGCCTTTCCTTCATCTTTGATGAGATCGTCCAACATTCATTTCCATACAGAAGGACAGATATCACGTAGCAATCCAGCACTCCTTTCTGTTTCTAATGAGACTTTCCTGTCTGGCTAGCTTCTGAAATGCGTCTTTGGCCATGCCAATGTGTCTTTGGATCTCCGTGTCGCATTTTATTGTTTCGAACTTCGTTCTAACATTTCATCAGTGCATTAAATACTGTTGCCATATCTGGACGGGTGTTTCTGCTATACATCTTTAGATTCTTGTCAAAATCCAAAGAACGATCAATAAAGTGATTGATTCTGACCAGCCATCTCAACTTCTGGCAATTTCTTACTGATGTCACGTGGCTTCCGTCTCTCTATTCTATAAATATTTTCAGGGAAACTGCTTTGACGAGATCTTTTTCCTTTGTTCCACCCTGATGTCCCGACTACATGGATGTAAGCGTGCTACTAGATTGACATCTACATCCCACATTTTTACTATTGAAATAGATACATGTTACCGCCTCTTCTACTGTAACAGTTTTTTACAGATACATGTTACCGCCTCTTCTACTGTAACAGTTTTTTACAGATACATGTTACCGCCTCTTCTACTGTAACAGTTTTTTTTCGAACACTTCCCACCCGTGAAAATCCATTCCTCTTACTTGTTTCCTTGATAATTGCAATCTTCAAAATTTAGACACAACGTCAATCACCATATTCTGTCTTCTTGAATACCGTTCATCTTTTGTGATTTACTCAATCTACGTCTAGATCCCACCCTTTTACTCTTATAATATCTAAATGCAACTCTCACTTCTACTTGAATAGTTTCTTTTCTCGCACTTCCCACCAGTGACACTTCCTTCCGTTTACCTGCTTCATGGATAAATATAACCTTCAAAAATTTAAATGCAACGTCAATAGCTAACTTCTGCCTTCCCTATTCTTAGTCTTCTCTTTCACTCCCTGTAACCCCCTGTGCACTAGTAGAATTCCTGCCTTGCTTAGGTGGGGGCGGTTATTGAAAAAAGAAAAAAGTTAATAAGAATTTAGAATTTCTTCGTGGAGCTGAGAACTTTTCTTCCCGGGCATCGTACATGCATAACATCTTCTACTTAGCGGTAAGTAGTTTGAGATAAAACCACTCCACACGAAAACATTTGGAAGACACTTGTCTGATATTATGAATTTATTTGGAATACACTTGTCTGATGTCATGAAATTCGAATCCCATTTAAGCGCTTCAGAATAGGTAATGCTTAGAAAGCTTGTTCTGTTGAATATTGGCATTGATCATTGAGTTCTGTCCTCATTAGATGTCCCACACTTGTGACTGTCTGCCATATCAGGCTAAGCTTAGTAATTTTCTGTCCCTAATTGTTCAACTAATACAAGGCGTAAAGGCCACTTAAGATAGAGGACTACCGACTGTGGTTGTCGTATGAGGGTAAGTGGAGACAGTAAGAGGTGTAATTCATAAGTATCTGAAAGAAATATAACTGTTAACTTAGAGTTAAAGAGGTCAAGATTGTAGTGATCTGAAAAGCATACTCCCTGGAATCTGTTCTACAATGAAGCGACACTCAGAGAAAAGCCGTCTAAATGATATTTCTTTCTTACCAATGAAATAAGAAAAGAATTAGGATAAGTTGTCCCCGTGCGTTGGATCTGTGTTGTGGTGCAGTGGATATTGGCTCTGAACTAGAAATCGAGGAGCCGAGTTCAAATTCCATTTGAATTCCTTGCATTCACTTATACGCAAATACTTTTGGGAAAGGTATTAATCCGTCTCTTCTCTCCAGTTATGGGTTAAATAACAGAATAGGTTGGAATCGATAGCCTTGGCTGGTAACCAGTATACCGCAGAAGGTAACTACAACCTACTGTGGGATAATCTTCTGCACAGTAAGTAATGTCTGATTCGAAACATGATCGCCCAGGTGTGTATCATGTGTGACACTTAACTAACTGATTACCCCTTTGTACATCACCTGTTGTGACTTACCTCTAAATGGTCTGAACTGGTGAGTTATTGGGCAGTTCCAACTCAGTAATCAAGCAATATTCGATTCTTTCTTTCATTACTGTTTTGGGATCTCCCCTTTTTCTATGATAATGGACCCGACTTGTGTATACATATACTCCTGCGATATTGAGTTTCGGTATGAGATCCGTAAGTTACCGAACGATACCGAAGTTTTACAGAGAATTCCGCGAAAGTCGTCATAGTAACTCTGAGCTCCACTCAGCCAGAACAGCACCCGTCAGTTCCGACGTGGACATACTAATTCTAGCACGGCCTCACTTCAAAGACATATATATATATATGTATATACATATATATATATATTCCTTACTAATCGTATTCCTGGATTACTAACCTGCGTTCAAATTTGTATCTTTACGTTTAATATAACTTATTTTTCTATCTCAGATATCTGTTGTGCGGTTCCTCAACCGGAATCCACAACAATTACAAATCAACTGCTCTTAGAATTTGTTATATTCCTCTTCTCTTATTTACTGTTTTTATGATGAATTATTCGACATTTTCAAAAAATTATTTTTGTTTTCGAACTGCTTTTCTTTCATTAATTTTCCCCATTAATATTTAGCGTTTCTTTCTTTTCCCTAATACTGAAGCGCTTATTTCTTGTTTTTTTTCTTTCTTCCTCTTACGAAATATTCTTTCTTTATTTTTCCTTTGTTTCTTTTACATAATAATGTTTTATCCTCACATTTTTCTTTAATTCTTCCTTTCTCTAACCCCTTTCCATCTAACCCTGTAAGTTACTTGTTCACCACTGCTGTAGCCTGGTATTGAACTCACAACTCTCTGGGTCAGGTCACTGGAACGAACCAACGTCTATACCCACTGAGCCATGTGTCCTTAAGGGTTCGGTTCGAAATTCTTAGCATCTGAAAAAGACCTAAACGTCGTACAAATGGCAACAAAGATGAGAACAATAGTCCGAATAATGGAAATACTGTAAATACTACCTCATCTCATAAATATAGACAAATACATTTATCGTTCGTTTGAATTCTTTTTCATTTTTCTTTCACTATTCATTTTTTTATTGATAGCTTTTTCTTTCAATTATTATCTTATTTTTTCATTTTCCTTCTTTTTTCGGTTGTCTTATTTTCTCTCATTTTTTTAGTTTTATTTCTTTCCTTCATTTTTAATTTTTCCCTTTTTTTCTTCTTTAAATTGTTCCTGCATTTGTTCTTCAATTTTTCTTACTCTAATTCTACTTTCATTTTTTAATTTTCATTTTCTTTCATTTTACTATCTTTCGTTCTTCTTTCATCTTTCTCTCACTGTTCTTTTAATTTTTCGCTCCTTTTTCATTTTCTTTTGAAATGTGTTCCTTTCTTTCAATTTTCCTTCTTTCATTCATCTAATAGTCACGAAGCAGAGCATCTCTTGCTATTTAACCCATAGATTGAGAGAGAACAGATAAAGACAGTCAAGTGCCATATGTGATGCACGATGGGAGATCATTTCTCTTTCAATTCATGAATGACTAGGCAGAATATTTTCACGTACCGTGCTGCTGTTTCATTCTGTGTTACATGGGTTGTCAATCAAGGCTATAGGACCCAGTTTGTCTTGCTATTCAACACATAGCTGGAATTAGAGAAAAGATTTATTAATACCTCTTCCAAAGATGGTTTTGAGTAATTGAATATAACGAAGCCGACTGGAATTAAAAGATGGCCCTTCGGTTTCTCTTTCAGGGCCTAAATAACAAGAATACATTGGTTAAATTATTTAAATATCGTCGAAATCTTCTGACTGTATCGCTAAAAAGTTTAAACCAAATATTGTTTCTTTAAAACATTTTCTGATAGCTATGATTGGTTCGAGAATCACTAGGCGTGTATCTTCTTCTTCTTCTTCTTCTTCTTCTTCTTCTATGTGTCCTGTCCCTTCAGGACGTAGGCGATCATGGTTCTCCACGTCTCCCTATCCCTTGTGGCTCTTAGTATGCTTGCTCTTGTTACACCTCGCAATTCCCGTTCCGTCATCCACCTGATCAGGCCCTGCAAATATGTTATCCGCTGCCTTCCTCTATCTGTTTTTCCTTCTATCTGGCCAGTCAGTATCATGTTCTCCAAGCTCTCCTTCCTTATTGCATGTCCCAAGAACTTCAGTTGTCTCTTCCTGATGCTCAGTATTAATTTCCATTTTGTTGCCATTCTTTCCAACACCTCATCGTTGCTTGCATGCTCAGTCCACGATATCCGCAGCATCCTTCTGTAGAACCACAAGTTTTGTCCTTATTTTCGATGATATTATCCAGCATTCACTGCCGTATTGAAGAACTGATATCACCTCGCAATCTAGGTGTGTATCAGTCAGTCATTTAATTGCAATACGTGATCCACACTTTGGTGATCATGTCCCTTTCATTTTCGTGATTGACTAATCAGAAGGTTTTCCCGCAGTAGGTTGCCATTACTCTCTGCGGTAGACCGATTTCCAACCAAGGCTACAGAACGGAATCTGTCCTGCTATTCAACCCACAGTTGGAGGGAGAAGAGATGGATTAATACCTTTCTCAAGGGTATTTGCGCGTAAGTCAATGCAACGAAAGCATGTATCAGCTTACTTGAATGAATAACTTCGTCTTCATGGAGTTCAGCTGTTGAACGACACGGATTGGAAGGTGCATTCGCAGTATGATTAAGTTACGCATGCGTAATAGGTTGGAGGAAGAATGTGGAATCATTTATACAGTTATCAGCCGCTTCATAGATACGAAGGAATTATGTGGCATGACGGGATATTCTAGGAAGATGTTGCCATTTATAAAATGAGGAATGGGGGTGGGGTTGTTGAAAGTCGTGTACAGATTGGAATATACGAGGATGCCTGATCTCATCTCCCGGAAGGAGAAATTAAACCGAATCAAGTTGCGTCTGTAATCGGAGGTTAGGTTTCGGGAGAGAGAAAAAAAATGATTCGTCGTAAATATTTTTTCTCTCACATCCTTTTGCGCACCACATGCATACGCACAAGTATACATATGCACGCACACACAGGCACACACACAGACACACACATATAAATAGATAGAAAGAGAGATCATGGAAAGATGAAGGTCTAAGAATCATGTGTGTATATATATATATATATATAGCTCTCTCTCTCTCTCTCTCTCTCTCTCTGTGAGTGAAGATGATGAAACAAAGGGGGAATCTATAACTGTTGCGTTTTGCCTAGAGAGGCTGGTCACTCTGATTATCTCAGTTTAAAATGACAAAAGCAACAACTCTAATATATGCATATAACCGGTTCGCCGCAGATGTACCTACGCGTATATAAGGTACCAACTTAAAAGAAATACTCGCGTGACACCAAATGGTGTATATATATATATATATATATATATATATATATATATATATATATATACCATTTCAACACCCTGTAACCCCGCTACTACCAGCCCTGTCCTTTTCAACTTTGTGACCGTTGTTAACCAAAAACCCCTCTACACTCTAACACGGACCTTCGCCATTTTGAAAAACAATGTCGCTGACGTGATGTAGAGTCTCTATTAGAGATCCTATGTCGAAATGTACATCCGGCACCTTTGAATTTTGAAAATTTTCTCTAATACATATATATATATATATATATATATATATATATATATATATATATATATATATCAGATTAAATAAATTGCAAGCATTGTGCCTGCTTATTTTCAATAAAATCCGTTCATACTCACGGATAATCTTTGGCGTATTATAAATAAAAGTTGTAAGAAATGAGCTGTAATATTGACAGATGATTTTATTATTCATTTCTCGATGCTTCCAAGTACTTTCAATCTTCTTCCTTAAGAAAGGGTACTAAACTGTAGTGTCAATCGTCATATATTGCAGTTAATCCTGGGCAATATCCTATCAGATGAAGAGAATTAAATCAACATAAATTTGGTTCAACAGAAAGATGTTGAAAGAAAGTGGGTTCGAAAAATATGATACTAACAGGAAAGACGGACAGATGAAAACATGATAACCAAACAAGTGTGCAAATGAATGGCGGAACAAAGTTTAGGAGAAATTAGAAAAAACAGAACATTTATTATCTGGTACAAGAGACAAGAAATCACCAACGACACACAGAAGAAGAGGGAGGAGAAGAAGAAGATAGATGAAGAGGATAAGGACGAGGAGAAAGACAAGAAGAGAATGAGGAAGGAGGAGGAGAATAAAAGAAGTAGTAAGAAAAGAAGAACAATGAGAGGCTCTAAGTATATTTGCTCATTCACGTACTTAAAAGTATATGAATTTGTTGCATAGTTTTCGGTCTCTTCCTGTCTGTAAGCACGTTTATGTCATTCGATATCAGACTGAGTTCTTTTTTCCTTTTTATCTTTTTCATGTTACTTTCTCATGTGTGAGAAACATGGTTAGGAATCCATGTGTGTGCCAATCTTACTAGTGCTTGCTTAACCCTATCCTCCCTAATTTGATACTATTTTCATTAGTATCCTCCTTTGCTTCATACATTTGATAGATATAAGCACATATAGGTAAATACTAGCCCACCAACACACAACATCAACAACAGCAACATCAACAACAGCAACAACACACACATCTAAACATATTTATAAATGGAAATTTGTCTGTGTGTGTGTTTGCGTGTGTGTGTCCGTTACATATAGACTCCGAAACGGCTGAACTGATTTTCTTGAAAATTTACACCGTTGTCCTACAAGCGTCTGTGAGTGTTTTTAGCTAGGTTTTGTGTCGAGGTACCTGCGATAAATATCGAAAATCGATAATCGAAAAAATCGAATTATGGAAGGAATAGTCCGATTTTAATCAAATTTGATACACTCATAGACAAAGACATAAGAAACGATATTCAGATGTTTCAAGGTTACAGTTCTTAAAATAATGCAGAAAATCGGTAATATATATATATATATTTATATAACGGCAAGATGTTTGTGTGTGTGTCTGTTTATCTGCCTGTATGTCTGCATTTTTTCAGACATTTTATTTTAGTTTTTGCTTCGGGTTTAGCTCGAAGTTGGTATAATTGTAGTTCTTAGTCTCAGCCATGATACCATTTACTCAGAGGATTTATTTAGCCTTCCAAATTCAGTTTACGACGAAAAAACGTATTTGATATCGATACCAGGACATCAAAATTTGACTTACAGACATTCATTTTTTTTTCAGTCTAGGATTTCACTTTAACTGGAAACAACTATTGCTTTTTAGTCTTTCGTGCCAACGTCCAAAGAGTGTGAGCTCCAGGACCAGGGATTAGTTTACAACCGAGCAACGCTGGGCTATACTGCTAGTATATATATATATATATATATATTGATTGATTGATTGATTGATTGATTGATTGAATGTTTAATTACTTAGTTTCTGATCATAATAAGGTTAGACCAGTGCACATTTGTATTAAAAAGTGTTCAATACAATTACATTGTAGAACTTTTGAATATTTAGTTATTATGCGACCTAGGTTTCTACAGTGAGTGGTGTCTTCAGGTGATTTGCAAATTGCAGAGACTAGAACAATTCGTCACATGATATCTACTCCTCCTACATGGCAGCAAATGCAGGATGATCTTCTCCAACATTTAAGGAGAGACCCAAAGCAACAGAAATGTGGTTCTACAGAAAGATAATGAGGATACCATGGACCGAACACGTGAGGCACCTCGACATTTTGAAGAGAATGGAAACGAAAAAGAAAATTATACTTAACATCAGGAAGAGACAGTTGAAGTTTCCGAGACATGTAGTGAGGAAGGAGTGTTTGGAGAACATGATACACACGGGACGGATTGCGGGATCGAGCAACAGGGAAAAACAGCGCGCGATATATTGATGGTCTTAAACGAATGGATGGCAGGGCAGGTTTGGAAGGAATCAGTCAGTCAGTTAAGTGCCATGCGCAATACACGCTTTGGGCGATCATGTCTCGAAAGAGACATGACTGAGTGGGCAGAAGATTATCCCGCAGTAGGTTGCCATTGCTTTCTGCGGTAGACTGGTTGCCGACCAAGGCTATAGAACCCAATCTGTCCTATTATTTAACCCATAACTGGAGGGAAGAGACGGATTAATACCTTTCCCAAGGGTATTTGCGCGGAAGTGAATACAATGGATTACAACTGGAATTCGAACTCGGCTATCCGATTTCTTGTTCCGAGCCGATATCCACTGAACCACCACACACATCCTATTTAGTACTGCGCTTAAATTCATAAAATGTAGGTACTATATCGAAGTGCCTATCCAAACAATTACCATGAAAGTATTTATAGAAAAGGAAATTCAACTGGAATTCGAACTCGGTTCCTCCGATTTCTTATTCCGAGCCGATATCCACTGCGCCACAACGCACATCCGCTGCAATAACAAGACGAAATATATTACGAGCTACAAGAGATAGGAAGATATGGAAGTCCATGATCGCTTACGTTCTGAAGAGACACGGCACATAAATGAAGAAAATGTTGTTAATAACTTCATCAATTATTGGTCGAAATTCATAAAATATCTGAATGTTGAAGGATGATCTGTGGGGCTGTTACCACAGATCCTGTACTCATCAACTTGGAAAGACAATCTTTGATGGCTTTAGCAGTCTGTTTCATGCTTGCCGTTTGGTGTTGCCCGGAGTGTCCACTTTTACAATAACATATTTAATAAACATAACATACGGTAAAACGATATTTTATCATATATATATATATGATAAAATATTTTACCTATTTTACAGATAGGTTGAAGTTAATATTAATTTTATTAATATTAAATTTGATCAAGGTGGAGGGCTCGATGTAAATAGTATTATCTATTGACAGAGCCAAATATATAAATTATGTTAAATAATTCCGAAATTTACATCCGTTGATAAGCTATTTCAGCCATTTTAGCGGGAAAATTCTCGCTTCATCAGCAACGACCGAAAACAAAAAATTATTATTTCAAATATATCTTGCAAATTTTCTATCCTGGAAGAAGCCTAAAAACATATCCATACACAGGGATTCAAAAAAGAAGAAAATAATTATTTAAATTTCTCCGCAAGACATAAGAAAAGGGAAAATCAGAAAGAGTAATTTATTACTCGATATTAGAAGACTTTACTTTACGTCACGTCTGTATGAAAGAATCAAAAGTTAAAAATTAAACCGTGTCACAGCGTGGAAAGGAAAGGAAAGAAAAGAAAAGACAAAAGGGGTAGACAGGTAAAAGTTAATGAAGAAATGAGATATAAAAAATGTTTCTTTGTAACCAAGGTAACGACTAGGATGTGATAGATGAATTTTGGTATAATTTATGCAAAAATGAAAATAACACTGGCATCTCATTTTAACAGATATATTTACCAAAATTACGCAAAAATATCTTGAAATAGTAAAAAGCACATCGAATCAATATAATCGCTACTGATTTTAACCACGGCGTCCAGACGCCTTCGGAATCGCCTTCATCTCTTCTGGGCGGTCTCCTTGTTTAAGCTGATGAATGTTGCTATAATCATTGTAATCGGTTAATCTATGGTGTTACAAGGTGTTTTTGGTCTCTCGCTTAACTGTGCCTCGCATATAATTACGCAAATATTTCTTGAAACAGTAAAGAGCACATCGAATCAATAAAATCGCTATTGATTTTAACCACGGCGTCCAGACGCCTTCGGAATCTCCTTCATCTCTTCTGGGCGGTCTCCTTTTTTAAGCTAATGAATGTTGCTATAATCATTGTAATCAGTTAATCTATGGTGTTACAAGGTGTTTTTGGTCTCTCGCTTAACTGTGCCTCGCATATAATTACGCAAATATTTCTTGAAACAGTAAAGAGCACATCGAATCAATAAAATCGCTATTGATTTTAACCACGGCGTCCAGACGCCTTCGGAATCTCCTTCATCTCTTCTGGGCGGTCTCCTTTTTTAAGCTAATGAATGTTGCTATAATCATTGTAATCAGTTAATCTATGGTGTTACAAGGTGTTTTTGGTCTCTCGCTTAACTGCGCCTCGCATATAATTACGCAAATATTTCTTGAAACAGTAAAGAGCACATCGAATCAATAAAATCGCTATTGATTTTAACCACGGCGTCCAGACGCCTTCGGAATCTCCTTCATCTCTTCTGGGCGGTCTCCTTTTTTAAGCTAATGAATGTTGCTATAATCATTGTAATCAGTTAATCTATGGTGTTACAAGGTGTTTTTGGTCTCTCGCTTAACTGTGCCTCGCATATAATAATCATGAGGCTGCAACGTCGGAAGTTAGGCGGCCCGATGTAAGCGGTGATGTCATCGCAAAAATATCACTAATACCTCGATGTAGGCCTCAGTGTTGAGGCTGAGGTTCTGTAGGATGATGAATGGAAGCATAAAATCTCCATCATTAGTGATCACACCAAACACTTTCGTAATCATCATTAGACACATTCATCTCTTTCCACTTCCCCTCCATTATTTTAAGATTGGAACTCTGAAATGCTTGTATTAGAGTTTCCGGCGCGAATTCCAAGCAGTAGGCATGGCGTTTTAAAATTGCCAGCAGAGTTATTTGCGTCGCGCTGCTCTTTTTTTTTCAAAGACGGCGCTCAACTGACCCTCCTACACTGTGCATTCGATAAAATCAAAAACAAGCAACGCGCATGTGCAAAATTTTAAAATATATATAAAATAATGACAATTTATCCATCGTACCCTGTATTTGACTATCATCTTAAGTTACTAAATTTATCCTTTTCATATTGAAGTACATCGTCCTGTTAGCAGAACGCATATATATATATATGTGTGTGTGTGTGTGTGTGTATGTGTGTGTGTGCGCGCGCACGTATGTATGTGCGTGTGCGTACGTATTTGTGCATATATGAGTTGGGGGTGGAGGCAATCTGTCTGTGTAAAACGAGAACGAAAATATGGGGGAAGGCCAATGATGAATCGGCGATAAGAAAGGAAGAATTGTTGGGGGTGGATGCAGGTGAAGCAAGTTGGTGTGTGGGGTCGGGCAGCTTCTCAGAAGCAACATTTTAAATTAGAGTAAGTGGCTGAATCAAATTTAGCAGCAGGGACAAATTCGAATGAATATTTGAACTTAGAGAATGCGAAGCGGGTGGGGGAATCATACAGAAAGTTTTACAGCGCCCTGAAAAAAAGCAACTAAGAAACAAATATCCAGACGTAATATGAAATATTGTCAAGCGACATCTTAAAGACGTCTATTCGAGGCAAGAAAAATAAATATAAAAGATGAAGACAAGAGATAGGAATAAATATTTTTCGACAATAAGTGGGAAAAAAGAGAATTTTACGATGTTTGAAGAAGTGAGAAAATAATAGCGAGAATAATGAGGATTTGAGTGGCGAATTCAATGAGGATAACCAAGGGAGAAAGTGTGATAAATCTTGCAGAGACGAAAACGGGAACGATGAAGAAAGAAAGAAGAAACATCCAGAGTAAGTAAGTCAAAGAAATACTGGAGGCAGCTGTAGAAAGAAAGAAATAGAGCAAATTGTGTAAGCAAGGCAAAATGGCGGACAAGATATAAAAATAATTAAGATTTGAATCTAAAGGATAAATTTAAGAAGATTTTAAGAAGGAGGTTCTGAAGAAGAAACAGAAGAAGAGGAAGAAAACGAGGAAGAAAAGAAGAAGAATAGGAAGAAAAGAAGAAAAATCTGAATAAGAAAAATTTGAATAAGAAGTATTTAAAAAATAAAAATTTGAAGAAAAAGAGATTTAAGAAGATATATCTGAATAAGAAAAATTTATTTGAAGACGAATAATTTGAAGAATGATTTGATAAATAATTTTATATGGAAAATGTATAATTTGAAGAATTTGAAAAAATAGAATTTGATTAGAAATTTGAAGAATAATTTGAAAATGAAAAATAAGAAAAATTTAAAGAAAAGAAAATTGAAGATGATGAAGAGGAATTTGAAGAAGAATTTTGAAAAGAAGTATTTGAAAAATCTGAAGAAAAAGAATTTGAAAAGGACAAAAATTTGAAGAATTAGAAGAAAAATATGAAAGATCTGAAGAAGGTGAATTTGAAGACGAATTTGAAGACGAAGACGATGAAGAAGAATTAGAAGAAAAGACAACAAATCTAAAAAGAAGTAGAATTTGAAGAATAATTTGAAGAGTTTGAAGAACAAAAACAAAAATTGTAAACAAATTTTAAAAAGAAAAACAAAAAGTAGAAATTGAGAAATTTGAAGTAGAAGAAGAAAAATTTGAAGAATTTAATGAAAAAGAAGAATTTGAAGAAGAACAAGAAGAATTTAAAGAAGGGAAATTTGAAGAAGAATTTGATGAAAAATATGAAGAAGACGAGGAAGAAGAATTAGAAGAAAAGACAAAAAATCTATTAAAGAAGTAGAATTTGAAGAATTTGAAGAGTTTGAAGAACAAGAACAAAAATTGTAGAAAAATTTAAATAAGAAACAGAAGAAGAAGAAATTGAGAAATTTGAAGCAGAAGAAAAAATTGTATAATTTAATGAAGAAGAAGAAGAAGAAGAAGAAGAAGAATAAGAAGAAGAAACTTAGTTAAGTAAAATTAGCAGATGTATTGCTATATAAAAAATCGCTGCCAACCGAACAGATGTTTTAGACCAAAGAGTCGGGACCCAAAAGGTTGAAGTGGTAAAATATCTCCACTAGTCGTAACAAGAAAATGAGGCTCTTAATGCCTCTTGTGATGATAGTGATATTCGATATTTCAGAAACTATTCGTGATAAGGGCAACATTTTGATGAAAGGCGAGGATTCATTTCTTTGTGTGTGATACTTGGTGGGCAGAATGATGTGAAGGTATCGGATAGGGCGAGAAACCGACAAGAAGGTTATTCCTCATCTCTTTAGATTTGACTAGTTTCGCTAAGAATCAAAGTTTATATAGCCAATGCTATATCTCGGTAATTAGATTGGCACGGCACCAGAACTTGCATCTCGCGTCCTATCATAAGTCTTGCCACAAGCTTTTTTCTTTTTATTTCGATTTTATTTTTCTAAATGATCAGCCAAGTCACAGGAGCCACTCAAGGTAGTGAGAGACTGTTGTATTTACTTCAAAAGAGCGGGTAAATACGGATTATGAGGAGATGTAGGATACACTTGAAAAGTTTAAGAATTTCGTGATCGGGAAGCAACCTCTGGCGAGTAGCTACTCTCTGAAAGAAGTTGGAACTTCCTTCTTTCAAATGAAATGTCTGAAATAATATCTAGATATATATATCTTAGAAAATACAATTTAGGCTCGTACAAGCTAGGATGAAAATATATGCAATATTATTTCGCTAATCTTGACTAACACCTTTCTTATTTTGTTATGCCTTCTAAAATTCCTATTATCGGTCCAAAAAGCGTGGGATAATCACCGTGGGATGCCGAAAAGTTGAAACTAAAGTAGCGTAATGGGATGATCTTCCCTAAGTAGAATATATATATATATATAAAACCTAAGGCACACACACAGACACACTAAATTCAAACGCAAAAACACACACACACACACAAAATTCAAATAGTATCCCAAAAACAACAAAAAGATCTAGATGACAATTAAAGTAGAATTAAACCAAAACCGCTGAAAACAATTTTGAAATATAACGACTAAATTAAATTTCGCAAGCCGGTGAAAAATATTTTCATAGTCAGCGATGGTGACAAGAGAAAATTAATGTACGTGTGTGAAAAAAACAACACCCACACACGCATATGAACTCTCTGACCTGCCAATTCACTTGACTTATCTATTTATACACGATACCTTGGCCATCAGAAAAACAAACGGGTTTTGAGATGTAAAGTCACAGGTTTATTCGCCTGAAGAGAGTCAACTTTAGACTCGAAACATGTGTAGCGACACAAATACCATTATGGACACTTAATTTATCATACAAAAAGCAAGTGATATAAATAATAACAGCAAGGATAAATCTATTCTTTAAACAAAACGTTCACATCTTCTCACACTTTTTCTTAAACATTATATATTCAGTATAGTTATGAAACTCAGTGCTGATGATTTTTTCAGTTTATTAGCTGCATTATAAGAAAAACTGAAAAAACACCAATCCCTCATGTGCAATCGTAGAAAAGAGACAGCTGAAGAATTCGTTCAGTCCGAAAGAGAATGCCGAATAATCGTCAGTGCAGTCCAGACATCAAGCATTTTAAACTGTAGCATAGTAACCAGAAGACACAACGTGTAAATAGGACTTGATTAACCGGGATTCTGTCTATGACTGTTGTCTTCCGTGGGTGCACCTGAAGTATATTTGCACGAGAACCACGTTTGAGATTTACAGAGACTATTATTTATTGAATGCTTACAATATTCATAGACTTTCATATTTTTTAATAATTGATGATGAATATATTATTTAACTTGTGCTTTAATCAAAGATTTCAAATTGACTTAACTACTGATGGTAAAAAAATGGAAGACGAAAAATTATTATTCATTATTTTTGCAGGCACGTGTTGCTTAATCTTAACATCCAAGCGTTGCGTCGTTCTACCAATGTAGTCGACGCCACAACTACATTTGAAAAAATAGATAACAGAGTTTATGTGATAGGGAGGTAAAACGTCTTTACGCATGCACCAGTATACAAGTCCTTGCTATAAATTTGCTGCTGTGTCTTTAAACCCTCCCTATTTTACTGATTAGTCTATCATATGTTCCCTAACATGAAAAAACAAAACATGTGGCTAGGAACCAGGACCGCAATGATGATGAAGTCAGATCTGTTTGTAATGACATTTTGACCAGCGAGATGAGATGTGTATCTAAATATTTTAAGCAACAGCTCACCTTGTAGCAAATGGAAATATCATGGTACACTTAGCAAAATTTTAGCATTTGAAAGTTAGGAAATAAAGCCATAGACTTAAAAGAAAATTCCCACACAAATACGAACTTACTTGAATCTAATGTTTGTATTAAACTATTAATTTACTTTATTTAGTTTGAAACTTTAACCTGATGATTTTTTGCGATTTCTTCAACGTTTGGTCAAATATGCGAAACGCAGAACCTCATTTCTTCTTCAAGTTCAGAGTAGTTTTTATCGCTTCTTAATTTTTTATGTTATTTAGAGCTGAAAAGCCTTATTCAGATAAATAAGTAGAAAATGGAAATAAAACAAATCAAGCAGTTATAGCTAATGTGGGATATTCCTTTTGAATTGCTATCTAAACATTTTCAAATACACACACACAAACATCCCCCCATATATATATATATATATATATATATATATATATTCATATAGATAGGTGTGAGTTTGTAACCCTGGGTTTCACGCTCTTGCGATCGAGGCTCTGTCTGACGATCGCAAGAGCGTGAAACCCAGGGTTATAAACTCACACCTATCTATATGAATATGTCTGCTCTATCACTGATATATATATCGCTTTGAAATAAGTACCACGCATATATAATATATAAATAATATAATATATATAACAAATTGCAAATATATATATATATATATATATATATATATATATATATATATATATTGGTCATAATTTCAATCAGAACGACATAGTGGTAAATCCCAAAGGATCCTGTTAATATTAGATATTAACACTGATCTTGCCAGAGTGCTCAATGTAATTAAATTTATTCAGAATCAATATTTATGTTTTCCTCTCCCTGACGAGACGAAAAATTAAAATTCCTGTCGAAATGGCCATTCTAAACAAGAAATTTGAATTTATTTATATATATATATAGTAACAATATTTCGAGGCACAATTAAGAGAAATTGTTTTTTTTTATATGCCGCTCCATTCAAGACGTTAGTGATCTATATATTTTAGCTCTTAATAAGTTCTGTATTTTTTGTTATTTTTCGCAAACCCTGTTCTACCATGCATTTGCTCGAGCCCATCAAAGAGGTTACACGCGCTGCTTTACTCTGCCTTCTTTCCCTCTGTACTATGAGTATCAGATTTTCCAAGCCCTCTTACTTCATTTTATACTGATCATAAAAACTAGCAATATACCGAAGAATATACGGAATTATATTAATATTTTTAACGCATAAAGCTGATAAAAATATAAATTATTTATAACTTGACCTAATAAATTCAGAAAATGTAAAGCAAACGACGAAATACAACCAAAAGCAAATTGAGTTTCGCGTATTCGATTTTGATTCTTACAAAAGGAAAACCTTTCTGACATTAGACTTTGATCAATGATTTCCTATCTTGTTGGAGAACATAAAACATGGATAATCTCGTCCAGAGTACTGAGCCGGCGACTACTAACACTTCTCCAACGACAGGGATAGTACCCATGCTTACTTCATGTATCATTTTACTTCACAGTGTTGGTAAGCAGATAAACACTTTAGGGTTGGAGATCAGACCGGCACGTAAATAAAAAAGCGTCGTCGTTAGATACATTAAACAGTTAAGTAATGGGTGGTTTTCAATTAGTCCTATCCTCCGAATATATAAATGTTTTAAACATATTGGTGCGGCCATCAAGTGTTTTGAAGTCGAGCCAAACAATATATTAACATCAAGTGAGAAAAGACTAATGTTTTTAACATATCAGTTCTGTTATCCAGCTTGCTTTTATATATATATATATATATATAAGTAGGCTGGATAGATTTCCATTCACATACACAAGCAGATATCTATCCAATTCTCGCAACTGCCTCTCATTCTCTCTCACTATGTCTCTTCCTATATATATTCTCTCTCTCCCTCTCTCTATACATATATATTTTTCTCAGTCTTTTTCTATATATATATATATATATATACATATATATTCTCTCTTCATATATATATGTATATATATTATACATATATTCTCTCTCTATATATATATATTCTCTCTCCCTCCCCCTCTCTCTCTCTACATATATATTCTCTCACCCCACTCTCTCTCTCTTTCTTTCTCTATCTATAAATTCTCTCTTTATATATATACACATATAACATATCACTCATTAAGTCGAGTGCCTGACATATAGATAACGCCACTAATAAAAAATCCATATGATTTTTATGAAGTACTAACCTTCAAATGGCACGTGACAAAAATCGGTCCAGTCGGATTATTAGGTTACAAATTACAGTTATTTAAGTGAAACTACAGTTGCAAATTTTAAAGACAAAAAAAAGTAGATATTTCGTGTGTTGATAAAGCATTGCTTTCTAATAGGAAAACACTGTTCAAGCAAAGCAATGGTTTGATAACTGTTATTCGGACTCTGCTCTGTCGTAAAGAGGTGGTATGCTAACTTTAAACGCTGTCGTATAGACAAATGATGCTGAACACCCAGGTCGCTCAAAATAGTCAGTTGTCCCGGAAAACAACAAGAAGAAAATCAACAAACTCGCTTTGGCTGATCGTAAAATAAAATTACGGAAGATAGCAGAGGAGTTGAACATTTCAAAAGCAGTGTATTCATCATTTTGCATAAACTTGTCAATGAGAAAGCTGTCTTCATAATGCCTGCCGTTTTTACTCACAGTCGATCAAAAACAAGAACGCGTCGACTATTCAGAGCGTTGTTCGCAACTGTTTCAACCAAAAAGAGTTTTTGCATAAATATGTGACAATGGATAAAACATGGATCCACCGCTTCACTCTGGGGTCAAATCAGCAGTCAGCTGAATAGACAGCAGCAGGTGAAAGGCGTCCAAAGAGACCAAAAACGCAAATATCATTAAGCAAGGTTTTGGCCTCTGTATTTTGGGATGCTAAAGGTATTTTTTTCATCTATTACCTTGGGAAAAGAAGAACCATCAATAGCGAATATTATATAGCATTATTGGTGCGTTTGAAGGATGATATCAACAAAAACTGTCACAAATGAAGAAGAATAATGTGATCTTTCTCCAAGACAACGGATCGTGTTATAAGTCGATCGCAATGATGGGAAAACTACATGAATTGTATTTCGAATTCCTTCCGCATCCCGATTATTCTCCCGATCTCCCCCCCCCCCCCAGCGCCTCCTGGTTGTTTACAGACCTCAAAAGAATACTCCAGGGAAAGTGATTTGACTCCCAATGAAGAAGTGATTATGAAAACTGAGGCGTCGAATTGTGAGAGAAGTGTTGGTATCAGTGTATTACCCTAAAAGTAGACTATGTTGATGAATAAAATCGAATTTTAATTAAGATTTTTGTGTTATTAGTTAAGTTCGGAATTTATTGTGAGATGCTGTATATTCTCTCTCCCTCTCTTACTCTCTCTATATATTCTCTCTCTCTCTCTGTCTCTCGCTCACTCTCTCTCTCTCTTTCTCTCTCTGTGTCTATATATATATATATATATATATATATATATAAGAAAAGTGCGAGAAGCCGTGAACCTTTTGTTTAGAGTGTAAATTTATTGTTGCTATTATTATTAATATTACTTGCTTTATGTATGATATATTAAGTGTGCATAATGGTATTTGTGTTGTGTCATATGCCTACCTCGACCATAATCATCAAGATAATTACACGTCGATTCGGGAATATTTACATTTCCATATCTATGGACAGATACGGGTTATCTCTCCTAGATCATGACAAATGGACAATGATAAACAAAAATAAGAAAATGAGATTATTGTTCGATTGATATAATCGAATTGCAATCTTCCCAGGTCTGCTTCAGTATCAATATAGGCATTGTCTAACAATTCAAGGATGAACGATGAGACTAGACGATTTTTAATATAAGATTTTAATAAGTAACAAAATATTAAAAAAAAAAAATATAAGTATGAATAAGGATGTCTAATGACATGAACCTCAAACTTATATTCGGATACCCAACGTAGTCGAAACAACAATTTACAACACATATCAACAAATATGAACGATTACAGGCGAATACGAATGCAAGAGATTAACACAAAATAAAAATGGGGAGGACCGTATAATTTATAAGCACATGTGGTATGAAGTACGTGGTAACATAATATTCGTGGAAGTGTATGCGTGTTCTAACATGGGTTTCCAATCTTTTCACTAATTTCATTTTTTTTTCAATTGGAGTAGATAGACTAAACTATCGCCCGGTTCACACTCCACCCACGTCTATTGAACAGGTTAAGAGG
>JBBBDQ010000221.1:1800000-1867500 GCA_037127315.1 Ascarosepion bandense
TCAGCCATACTGATGAAAGGCAGAGAGATAATTAATAGAGAAGTTATGTGTGAAGGAGTTAAAGTGGCTGATCCTGAGCTGCCAGGTCAGGACCAATATTATTGCTGGTTATTTACATTTTATCAAAGAACACAAGTTAAATGTCAGGTGCAGAGGACCATACGTGGCAGCAATATTCTAAGCATGGGCGAATGGTAGACCTGTAGACAGATTCTGGAAAGAAAAATTATCTCGCACGACACAGTGAACCAACTTTTTTAGTAGCTGACGTAACAAGGGATTCAATAGAGTCTTTAAATTTATATCAGCTGAGAACGTGAGGTTATTTAAGAAAGCTAGTTTTAACTAGTGAAAATTTCACCTTTTCTTATTTTAATATTCTGATGATTCCTGATTCTACATTTAATGTTTAGATAAGCGCATTGGCAGATTCTATAACAATAAAATATCCGTAGAAATTCCCCTATTGCATCATTAAATATTTGAACTGAACAACTTTAACAAAATATTGCAATAACAATCATCAATATAAAGTTCTTTTTCTTCTTCATCGATCAAAAATCTGGTGTGGGCAACAAAACGAAACTCGCTGCCGAGCTTGAAAAGGAATCCCAATCCGTAGTGGACTGGGGTAAGAAATGGCTCGTAAATTTCAATTCCTCCAAAACAAAGCTGCTATCAATTAACCATCATAGACAATCACACCTACCTCCCATTTGCATGGAACAGGCTTCCCTCCAAGAGAGTAAAACACTACGCCTCCTTGGCCTCACACTCTCAGCGGATCTCAAGTGGAATGACTATATCGAATCCATTGCTAAATACGCTGCTATGAAAGTCGGTTCTCTGTGTAGGGGCCGGAAGTTTTTCCTGCCTGAATCTATCCTGCACATTTATAAATCTACCATTCGCCCGTGTATTGAATACTGATGCCACATCTGGTCGGGTGCCCCTGATGTTCTTCTCGAGGTTCTTGACAAAATACAACGGAGAATCTGTAATGTGATTGATACCGACTTGGCAGACCGGCTGCAGTCACTCTCTCACCGGCGTGACGTGGCTTCCCTGTGTCTGTTCTATAAATACTTTCACGGCTTCTGCTCCGATTAAATTAGATCAGTGGTGCCCCTAGGTACGAATTTGCACGAGATACTAGATTAGCAAATAGGTCTCACACTTTTACAGTGAAACCAACAAAATGTAACCGCAATTTCTACTCCAACAGCTTCTTTTCTTGCACTTCCCGCCTGTGGAATTCCCTTCCACATACTTACTTCCCCGACAGCTACAATCTCCAGGAGTATAAATGTAAGGTCAATAGACACCTCCTAACACACTAACTCGCATCCATTCTCTCAAACACTCTTCCCATCTACCCAACCCTCATTCTCGGTATCCTTACCCGTCTATCACCCTCCTTCAGACATTTTCTATATATAATCACTCTCTCAGTATCTTCCCCTAAGTAACCCCCTGCGCAATATTGGCAGTGGAATGCCTTGCTCGGGGTGACATGATTAAAAAATATCATTCCTACTTGCTTGCTTTCGTTCTCTATTACGGTTACGGATTGCTTGTCTCTCTTCTGCTCGTAAACATTCTCGTCTTCTCTGCCATTCTCTTGTTGCCTCTCTTGTTTTCTTATACTTTCTTCCATTACAATGATTTTCTCCAGAAATATAATGAATATTCAAAATACAGATAATTTTATTCATTAGAGCTAAAGCGTGACACACGTAGGTACCTACGAAGGCATTACTGTATTATAATATAAAGACTACGACTTGCTATGTCGTTCACAGCGAGAACTGAAGGACCGATTGGATAAAATAAATAAAAATAAACGGCTGAAAAGTATTTTTCTTAGTTGAACGACTATCAAGATGAAGACAGCAAAGAAAGACTTGAAATTATTTTTTAAAGCACCAAAAAGCTATAAAAACGTCTCTCTCTCTCTCTCTCTCTCTCTCTCTCTCTCTCTCTCTCTCTCTCTCTCTCTTGTAATAGATGATATATATTTTTCAGTAATTCTCTTTTCGTTTTATATTTCTTGTTCGACGTTTTCTTTCATATCAGGAAGAGACAGCTAAAGTTCCTGGGACATGCAATGAGAAAGGAGGACTTACAGAACCTGATACTAACAGGCCAGATAGAGGGAAGGAGAGACAGAGGAAAACAGCGAGTAAAGTACTTGACTGACGTGAACGGGTAGATGGTAGAACTGGGGATGTGTGGTGTAACTGGAGAAAGCGTGCTAAAAGCCACTAGGAATATGGAGACGTGGGAGGCCATGATAACTTACGTCCTGAAAAGACAAGGCACAAAGAAAATCATGCGAGTTTCTGTGTAAGTCGTCCGGCGTTCCTATGTTTAATTATTTTTTGCGATTATGTGTATGTTCATATTTCTTTCTAGAGCGTAGCACACATAAATACTACGGTATATATATATATATATATATATATATATATAGATAGATAGATAGATAGATAGATAGATAGATGTAAGGTTTCCATCTATGGGCAAATAATTAACCCCCAAACTGGGTCAAAACGCTATGAAAGTATAAAAATAGGCTTTTATAGAAATATATACATAAAAATAAACTTTTATAAGAAATATATATTTTTGAAGGAAAAATATTGCCAACAATACATTTTTGAAGGAAAAAAATGATTAGCTTGACAGATTTTTAAAGGAAAAAATATTACCAGCAATACGTTTTATAAAGAAAACTAGAAAACATCTTTAGTTTTCTAAAATAAAAAAAATATAGAAAAAATATTACATCAAATCTGACTAAATCAACCTTCTCACTATAATCAAACCTTCAAAAAGTACCTTAAACACTACCTTTTTGGCATTAAATAACCCACAGAGGTTGATATTAGATTAAGCAAAACTCAAACATAGATGTACTCTAACGCGTTTTTTTTTTCCTAATTCCCCATCTACATAAATTTACTCGTGCTACTAGACTGGCATAAAATTCCCACCCTTTTAGCGTTAAAATAGTCAAATGTAACCGTCACTTCTACACCAACAGTTTCTTTTCTCGCACATCTCATCTGTGAAACCCCCTTCCGTATACTTACTTTCCTGATAGCTACAATCTCCAGAAGTTTAAATGCAACATCAGCTGCCATCTTCTACCTCCCTCAATTGCATTTACCTCCCAAAATCTCATCAACATACCATACTTTCTCCAGCGTTCCCAGTGTTTTCTTTCTCTGCTACCGCTGCGTACCAATGACAGTCCTTCATTGTTTGGGGTCAAATGATTATTAAAAAATATTAAAAGTCTTCCATTCCTTCAAACTTTGGATATAGCTGCCACATTTGATCTGGTGGTCAAGGCACATTTCTAGAGATCCTTAATAAAATTAAAAGGAGAATCAGCAGTATTATTAGCCCTAGCCGGGCATCTCGGCTTCTGTTACTTCCCCACCGTCGTGATGTATATTTTCTGTGCCTTTTCTATAAATTCTTTCATGGTAATTGTTTGGATAGGCACTTCGATATAGTACCTACATTTTATGAATTTAAGCGCAGTACTAAATAGGATGTGTGTGGTGGTTCAGTGGATATCGGCTCGGATCAAGAAATCGGATAGCCGAGTTCGAATTCCAGTTGTAATTCATTGCATTCACTTACGCGCAAATACCCTTGGGAAAGGTATTAATCCGTCTCTTCCTTCCAGTTATGGGTTAAATAACAAGACAGATTGGGTTCTATAGCCTTGGTTGGCAACCAGTCTACCGCAGAAAGCAATGGCAACCTACTGCGGGATAATCTTCTGCCCAGTCAGTCATGTCTCTTTCGAGACATGATCGCCCAAACGTGTTTCACGTATGGCACTTAACTGACTGACTGACTGACTAAATTGGCGACACAGTTTCATGAATTCACAATTGAGCTGGCTGTATGTAATCTTAAATTCTATACTCACGGTTTCTTTTCTCGCAATGTTCGCTTGCGGAACTCTCTTCCGGCTCCATGCTTTCCAGCCAACTTTGATCTTCAAAAGTTTAAATGCAATGTCAATCGTTATCTACTCATTTTATGAGTACTCTCTTATTTTTCTTGCTCGTTGACGATGTTCCTCTTTTTGACAAGCGATGCCAGTTCTTATGGCATTGGCGCATGCATTTTACACTAATTCCCGGATGGAACAAAAAAGCCAATAACCCACGCATCTCGATCCCTGCTGCCCGCGGAGAAGCAATATTCTCAAATCGAGAAGGAATCGTTGAGCATAAGTTTTGCGATTACGAAATTTCACAGGTATCTGCACGGCAGAAAATTCGTCTTACAAACGGACCATAAGCCTCTGTTAGCGATATATGGTCACAAGAAAGGCTTACCGGTATACACCGCAAATCTACTGATCCGTTGGGGAGCGATTCTACTAAAGTACAATTTTGAAATAGAATACCTTTCATCAAAAAATATTTGCCACGCAGATGGTTTGTAGAGGCTGGTCCCCAAAAACAAGGAAGTTTTTGAAGATTCAATCATAGCAACACTTAGAACAAACTGTGAAATTAAGGGCATGATCGCGAATACGGTAAGAAAGCTACCAGTCTCACTGACGGATATAAAAAGGGAAGCTCACAAGGATGAATATATCACATCAACAAAAAATAAAATAAATATGAAAGATTCAAGAGTGCCTGAAGTTTTTCCCTGTGCGAGGAAGTGTTACTTTATAATGAACGGGTGGTGATATCCAAAACTTTGCAGAAAAAAATCCTACGAGATTTTCATTTGGGACACCCAGGGAAAAATAGAATGAAAAGCTTGATGCGAGGATACGTCTACTGGACCTACATGGACAGGGATATTACCGACACGGTCGACTCCTGTAAAGGGCGCGCATTCGCCGCGAAAGCCCCACTAATAACGTGCAAACCTTGGCCTAAAACAGATCAACCTTGGCAACGGATTCACATTGACTTTGCGAGTCCGGTTGAAGAGCAGTATTATCTCATAGTAGTCGATAGTCACACAAAATGACCGGAGGTCATACGTTGCAAAAGGCCAACGACGGGATGTACTCTAGCATTCATCCATGAACTCTTCGCTGGGTTTGTGGTAGTGGATACAATAGTCACAGACAATGGGACACAGTACACGTCTGGTGAATTTAAACAGTTTTGCGAATCATTCCAAGTTAACCATATAACGACCCCCTAGTACCATTCGAGGTCAAACGGTCAAGCAGAGAGATTTGTAGATACCTTCAAGCGAGCTCTTAAAAAGTGCAAGGCACCCCAACAGTTCCTCCTAATGTATCGGATTACATCAAATCCTAATCCACCTGCTGAAGTAATGTTTGCCAGAAGGATAAGGTCCGCATTCAACAAACTTATCTGGAAGCACATAAAGTTTAAAAAGACCATCGCGACTTCCAGGAAACGTTATGTTTGCGGAGAGAAGGTGCTCTTCAAAATCTACAAGAACAATATGACGCTTTGGGAGGTGGGATTTGTGAAGCAGAGAATCGGAGACCTTGTGTATATAATTCAAGGACCAAAGAACGTATATAAATGCCATCAAAACCAGATGAGGAAATGCCGTATAAACGACACAGAGGAGTCACCACCTGTCATCGAAGAACCAATTGACGTTATTTCTGAGAACTTTGATCTTTTCGCCTGAAAAAAGGAGATCCAACAGGAAAAGGAAATTTACCGATCCCCTGTGTATTGACACCAAGAGAAAGAAGTATGGAACAGTTTTCCAGGGGGAAAACTCTCGGAAGTGGGGGTGTTGTGGGATATTACTCACATAAGATAATGGACTCATCATAGGACTATATGTAGCTGAGATTTATTAGCGCTCGGTGTGTTGCTGAGACTCTGTGGAGATTCTAGTAGCGTTCACTGACTGACTTACAGTACAGTATTCTCTTTTTGCTTTTCTATGGGTATATCTTGTATCATCGTATTATTTTTCTTATATATGTCTAAACCTACATTGGCGTTTGTCTTATTACTGATGGTCCTAATTTACGTCCACATCAGTTTCCCATTCAGTAATCACTTGCATCTTAGTGACTTTAACGCCTTGCATGGAATAAGATGATTTTAAAAAATCTACAACTGACAGGAAGTAACACCCACGTTTGGAAGGGACACAGCACAAGTCCCAACGAGATTTGAGCATTCCTTATGAGGTAATCGAGGTTTGTCTTATCATAAGGGTCTCCCGAGATCTAATGGTAACGGTACGCTTTGGCGATAAGAGTAATATATATATATATATATATATATATATATATATATATATATATAGTGTATCGAGGCAGCAGATAATTTTCTAAACATATACTGTTTAAATATAAGAGACAATGAATATCTATTATGTTTAATCATGAACCGTTCTAAACATCGTATTTTGGCTTCAATTTCAGGTAAAAATAAAGACAAAACTTCTCCAAAATTTGGATATTTTTTTTATTAAGTTGGTTCTAAGCTTTCGGCTCACATGAGACATTTTCAGAGAGGTTAGAGTGACGTTAACATAAAACATCCACCATCAAAGATGATTTTATCTTATGTTAAGGTAAAACTTTAAAATATATTTTCTGATGTGTTTACATGCGGAGATTACTTCGGATCTTTCATTTAGTAAATGTTCCGTTCCGGAAATAAGATAATAGGTAACTTTTCTTTTTTGCACAGTATGCAGACATTAACATTGTTGTAAAGTTTCGTTTTTTAGACTAAAATATGTCTGATTAATAAATAAAAAATCTATTTCTACACACAAACACACGCACATATATATATACACACACACACTCATATATATATATATATATATATATATATATATATATATATATATGGATTCTTCATTTATTAATCATACATATTTTAATCTATTGCTTTAAAGTCATTGTAAAAGGACACCCATATCTGAGTCGATGCTCTGTTTGCATTTATTAAATAGTATATTTAATAATTTCCATCTCAGGTAAGTGCCATGGTGTAGCAATCAGACATTCTTATTATCCACCATCAGTCAGTTAAGTGTCATACGTAATATACGCTTGGGCGATCTCGAAAAACATTTTTCCGTAGAGGTTGCCTTTACTTTCTGCGTTAGACTGGTTACCGACCAAAGCTATAAAATCCAATCAGATCTGCTATTTAATCCATTGCTGGAAGATTAAGCGATGGATTAACAGTTTTTTTTTTCCGAAAAATATTTCCGCGAAAGTGAATGCAACGAATATCAACTGGAATTCGAACTTGGCTCTCCGATTTCTCGTTCCGAGTCGATAACCACTGCACCACGAAGCACATCCAAAATTTCATCTACTGGCCTGAATATTCGAGAAATTTCATTAGAAAATATACGATACCCGACAGAATTCAAACACACACACACACACACACACACACACACACACACACACACACACACACACACACACATATGTATGTATATATAGTCATCCGCAGACAGATCTGTTTCGCTGTATCCCAGCTCATCAGTACGGTTAGACTCTGATTGCTTCTTAAACCAGGATTGAAACCCGACCGAATTGGCGTCAGTCGGCGATTCTACCTCTGAGCTACAGGCGCTCGGTAGAAGGAAGCATACTTTTTAGCGTGTATATTATCATTATACACGCCCAATAGCTGAGAGTGTTCTAATTCATTGCTGAATGAACGATGCGTTTATGCTAAAGTAGCTACTGTTTTTCAAAGTCTACCATTCTTCCAGAGTGCTCAATATATCCAGTTTTCATTAAAAATGGCTGACAAGGTTGTATGTTTAAGGTTTTAATATAATTTTTCATGTGACGTTATACTTTTTTTTTCTTTTCAGGACATAAATTGTGTAATATTTTTAAAAATGTATTTCTCCAAGAACTTTCGCCTATACTTCTGGCTATTGTCAAGAATAAACTTTAGTTCTGTTTAACTGAATGTGTATATATAAAGAAACATTACACGTCTTACGTTGCATCTCTCTGACCATAGCTCATTTCCATCTCATTTAAATGCACACGGAAACTTATGAAACTATACTCGAAACTTAAAAAAAGTAAAAGGCTACAAAAATAATGAAAGCAATATTAATAAAAAAAAAAAAGAAAAATACAACGTGGTAATAATTTGCTCACTGTTTTTGGAATATAAAACATAATTATGATGCTAGATATGTACACCATTAATTACAAGTTAAATAAAATTAATCGTTTATAATAACTAAAATTATAGCCGCAAGTGCTTGGAAAATAAAAACATTTTGACAATTTTTACATAATTATATTTTCTTTCCTGAAAAGAAAAAATTATAAGATCACATGAAAAAATTTATCCACAACATATTATACCATTTTTTAAAGAAACTTGCATGAATGAGTGGTTGATGCTTAAATACACAATCTATCTATCTATCTATCTATCTATCTATCTATATAGATAGATAGATAGATAGATAGATAGATAGATAGATAGATAGATAGATAGATACATAGATTAAGGTTTCGTCTTGGTGTTTTTTCTTTCTAACGGGCACTGGACGTATTGTTCTTGTGCGCTGTTTGTTTCTGTTTTTTCTTCCCCCATTATTTAACCCACGAGTTAGTTCTCGCCGGATTACAAGACGGTTTAAATTACTGTTAAGTTAGCACTATTTTCGGAAGTTTAGTCTGTTATTATTAGTGTTGCCTTAGTGTAATTAGGTTCATTATTATATATATATTAGTCATCTACATCCAAGCCTGTTTCGCTGTTTCACAGCACATCAGTGCGGCTAGACACATCCACTTGGTTCTGGACGGGATCGAAACGCGACTGATTTGGTGGCAGTCGCAATCACTACCCCCTAAACCATAGACACATGGAATCGGATAAGGGAAATTTTAACGTGTTGCATATAAATAGTGTATACACACGCCAGTCACTGAAAGAACTCAATTAATTTCTGAAGAGTAATGCTTATATCGCAGAAGTGGAAACTGTTTTGGAAATTATCTTCTCTAGTGAGCTCAATCGTAATGAGAGCATAATATATTAGCCATCCACATATGAGTTGAATATTTAGATTGAAAAGATGAATAGAATAATTAAAGAACAAGGAGGAAAAAGTGTCATTAATCTAACTTGTTTCACTTTAACAAGCTTCTTCTGAGAGTGGTATATATATATATATATATATATATATTGCGTATTTAGGCAGTAAATTTTCTTTTGGACATATCAGATTAAATGAAGCAAAAAAATAATTTTTTAGCAGCACAGTTTTGCGATTATTGTTTTTTTACTCACAACCCTGAAGATTGTCTCGGAAATAGGATTGAAAGTACTAGGGAACATCGAGAAATGAATGATAATAACATCTCTCAACGTTACAACTAATGTCTAATATATTTCAATTATATTAACGAAAGATTATCCGCGAGTACAAACGGATTTTATTAAAAATAAGCAGACACAATGTTTGCAATTCATTTAATCTGATATACACTACCCGCCATAATTATTAAGCAATTCCAGTTTATTTTTTTTAAATGATGTATTTCATACTATTTTTAGTATTTATTGCCAAGTGGATAATTCTACATGAAAAAAGAATGGTTCCTTTTAAATAATGCACAATAATATGCACAGAAGGTAGCGGTGGAGAGTGACAAAAAAGGTCTACAAATAAACTTTCAGAAAACTGAATGCATGGTCATCAGCAAAAGGTGCAACCCAAAATGCCAAATACAGGCGGGGGATACCAGAATAAAGTAGGTGCAAAAATTTAAATACCTAGGACGTGTTCTAACAGGAGATGGAAAGTGCGACACAGAGATCCGAAGACGAATTGGCATGGCAAAGGACGCGTTCCAGAAGCTGAGTAAAGAACTAATACACAGGAAAATTTCACTAGAAACAAAGAAAAGAGTGCTTGATTGCTATGTGATGACAGTTCTTCAATACGGCTGTGAATGCTGGACAATATCATCGAAATTGAGGACAAATCTGGAAGCAGCGGAAATGTGGTTCTACAGAAGGATGCTGAGGATATCGTGGACCGAGCATGCAAGCAACGATGAGGTGTTGGAAAGAATGGCAACGAAAAGGAAATTAATACTGAGCATCAGGAAGAGACAACTGAAGTTCCTGGGACACGCAATGAGGAAGGAAAACCTGGAGAAACTGATACTGACTGGCCAGATAGAAGGCAAGAGAGACAGAGGAAGGCAGCGGATAACATATTTGCATCAGGTGGTTGACGGAACGGGGGTTGCCAGGAGTAACAGGAGTAAGCATACTGGGAGCCACAAGGGATAGGGAGACGTGGAGAACCATGATCGCCTACGTCCTGAAAGGACAGGCCACATACAAGAAGAAGAATATGCACATCAAATGAACTGTTCTGATGTCCAGTTTTATGCTTTCTTCCCTTTGCCAATCTCTTCTTCTTATTGGCTGGGCAAAGCAAAGGCTTCCTGGCTGCCTGGTAAAATTTTGCAAAGTATTAATAACAAAAGAACCATACTATTTTCATTTTGAATTATCTACTTGGCAATAAATACTACAAATAATATAAAATAAATAATTTGAAAAAAAAAAACTGTGGTCGTCTAATAATTATGGCCGGTAATATTTAGCGAGGACCGATAGGTCAGAGGTAGAATCGCCGACTGACGCCAATTCGGTCGGGTATCCTGGCAAAAAGCAATCGGCTGTCTAACCGTACTGATGAACTGTGATAAAGCGAAACAGATCTGTCTGCGGATGACTATTTACGCTCTTACGCTCTGATTGAGCACTCTGAGGGAATGGTAGACTTTGAAAAGCAGTAGCTATTCTAACATATACGCATCGTTCATTCAGCAATGAATTAGAGCACTCTCAGCTACTGAGCGTGTATAATGATAATATACGCGCTAAAAGTCTGCCTTTTTCTACCGAGCGTCCGTAGCTCAGAGGTAGAATCGCCGACTAACGCCAATTCGGTCGGGTTTTAATCCTGGGTAAAAAGGAATCGGCTGTCTAACCGTACTGATGAGCTGTGATACAACGAAACAGATCTGTCTACGGATGACTATAAGAATATAATTGTTTTACCGGGAAATGGAACTGCAAGGTAACATATTTTAAGTACAAATGATCCTCATGACTGCATTTTTTAATGTCACGTTCTTAAAGAGATTGGCGTTCATGGCTCTCCACATATTCTGTTTCTTTGTTATCTGTAATTTCTCTATTTTTGAAAGAAAGCTGAGTAGTTTCTTGCTGCTTTTTTTGGGATTTTGAATTCTGGCTTTTCTAACCAGATATTCAACTGGAAGGAGAAGAAACAGACGCATGAATGTTCCAGCGACATTTGTGCGAAAATGAACGCGACTGACTAGGCAGGAATATGAACTCGACTCTTCGATTTTAAGCGTTGTAACTAATACGCGGCTCTATATCCATTATCGCTACAATGGCGAAATAAAAATGAAAAAAATAAAAAAGCGCGCCAAACAACAAAATCTAGACTCAGAATAAAAGCATCAATACAAAAAAGATAACATCAATAGAAAATGACGAGAATCTGGAACAGGATTTTACCAGTTGCTACTAAAATGCAAGATGATGTCTATTATAAACCTTTGAAAAGAAAAAAAATACATTTACATGGCTCCCTTTTCGTCAACACAATAACTCAGCATACAAACACCCATTCTTATACGCCAACTATAGTTTCTTGTCCCCTTTTCGCAGAGGCGAACACGAACCAATATATCTATGCGAATATGAAAGCTTTAAAAACGTCTCCTAATCGGCGTGTTAGCGCAGAGTGCGTCTTTATAAATTATATTTCCTCTTGTTAATAAAATCGTTGAGCGAGAAGAAAGTGTTTATGACATAATTTTAAATAGGCAGGTCAATCAAAATAAAATCCACTTTAAGCCGGAAATAGAAGGAAATAAAAGAGATTAGAATTCAATATACCTTGGAGCCGTTTGCTTTAATGTAAAAAAAATAGAAAATAAAAAAAGGTCGTCTTTCGTTTTTTCTGAATTTAATTTGTACACACAAAACCATTTTTTTCTCAGTGATAGCTTTATTTTCTTTCCTCTTTTGTTAAAGAGCGCCTCATAATATAACCGCCATTTTTAGAGATGAATACTTCACTCCAAAACGAGAAAGCGATCTGCTAGGGATGAAACCATGCAGTGTTGATAATCGTGAATAGGAGTTTCCTGACATCCTTGAGTTGTACACAAACCTAAAATATTTGCCTGGTTTTTGGAGATTATGAGTTGACATGGGTAAAGAAACGATGCGGTGTCTGCCAAAAGTGACGTACTCCAGTGCAAGCTGCGGATAAAGTAACAAGAAAACACTATATTTTATTCTTTTAAGTATCGTCTCTTCTGTACGTTGGTGATCACGGCTCTCCACAATTCCCTTTCCTTAGTAACTCTTAATAAACGATGTCTTTTTTGTTGTGTCTTCCAAAATTTCTCGCACTTTCTGTCATACACCTTTGTGCAATTTAATTGAATCAAAACATATAATGCCTTCCGAGGAAATTCCCTGATCACGTATACGTCGTTTCTTAGCGTTATTTTTTTCTTCCGACCGCATTTTTCTTTAGGTTTTTGACTGATGGATCGAGTTTGTTTCTTCGCCTTGATGACAGAACTGACAGTTGAAACGCTGACACCAACAATATTCGCGATAATTCTGTAAGGCTTGCCGGTAGGTTCGAGCAGTGTTACAATTTTCGTACGCTTCCTTAGAGTAAAGTCCATTGCAGACAATAGCCGTAGGACAACTAATCGACAGATGACTCAATATTTTTCAAGACAGCAAATTTCATCATAAACTTCGAAAATAAATTCATATTACTGCACACCACTACAAATGACCTCTTCTGAGAAAAACAAATCGATTAAACCCTGTGACTCCTGTGAGTCTTAAACTGACCGCATGGTGAACGAAAGGAAACTAAACCAGTTGTTTAAATTAATTTGCACAAGTGTGTATGTTAAAACACTTTCAAGATATTTAAATTCATGTATTTGTTTGATTTTAGCATCTCCAATTTCCACTATCTATATTGTGATGTTCCTTTTGTAGACTACCATTAATCTGTCCAACTGTAATTTAAATTTAAGATTTGACAATGGTGCTGTACGTTGTGTGTGCAGCATATCTTATCAGAACGAGAAATCAGAGAGCTGAGTTCGAATTCCAGTTGAATTCGTTGCATTCATTTACGCACAAATACCTAGGGAAAGGTATGAATCCATCATTTCTCCCAGCTGTTGGTTAAATAGCAGGACAGGTTGGGTTCTACAGCCTCGGGTGGCAATCAATTTACCGCAGAAAGTAATGGCAAGTTACTGCAGGAAAATTTTTCCGCCCAATCAGTCATGTCTCGAAAGAGACATGATCGGCCAAGAGTGTATCATGTATGGCACTGAACTGACTGAATGGTCACATGATACGTATAAGTATAGGAAATATTAGGTAGTTTTTAACGTATGTGGGAATATATATATATATATATATGAGTTTAGATTATTACAATGGGAAATACATATTTCACGGCGTCTTGATGTTATTATTGCTGCTCGTCAGACCCAAATGGTACAACATTTGGTCCTCAAAATATCCCCCCCACCAAAAAATTATTTTCTTTTATTTAATTTTACATAGATGCTCACATGTCCATATCGACTTATGACTATATATATAGTGAAAAGATTGGAAAAGATATATATATATATATATATATATATATCTTTTCCAATCTTTTCACTCTTTTTTTTTAATTTAATTTTTTTTTTCAATTGGAGTAGATAAACTAAACTATCGCCCGGTTCACACTCCACCCACGTCTATTGAACAGGTCAAGAGGCTCATCCCTTGTTTCCTGTTTAGGATGTGGTTTCCGGTTTTTCTCTTTTCCAATCTTTTCACTATTACGTAGCCTCCTGCGCATCAGTGGCGTTTTCGCCTTGCTTGGGGTGATATGATTAAAAATAAAAAATAAAAAAATAAGAATGTTGAAGATTTTATTTTTATGCAAGATGTCACCCACCCCCATATTTTGTTTGTTATTCTTGTTCGTGAATATCTGAATGCCCATTTCCCGGAATATGGATGCGTCATTGTCGTCTTTATGCGTGGCCAGCCATGAGTCCTGAATTGTAGCGGATAAGAAATTAATTAAAATCAATCTTCTTTTTCACTTTTACAAAAATTCACAATAATGTGTGAAATCCTGGTTTTCCAAAATAGAAAAAGGATTGGCCATGAGCTTAACGAAAAAGTCGAAACTAGATTTCGCAAGTAGGTGCTAAAATTATTTTTGGCGAATGGGAGCGACGTGCAAGATCAAAAAGGACTTCGCAAATAAGTGATAAAAATCTAGATTATAATAAAAGGACTTCATCAACATCAGTCAATCAGAGAGTCAGAGGGAGCCGGAGACTAAACAACTAAGAACATTGTCCTCTTTCTCTTTCTCCTTATCTCTTTCAACAATTACTGCTACGAACATTTTGTACAAATTCTTGATACCTTAACTTTCTCATGGAACATTAATTTCTACGAATTCTTGTTATTCCACCTTTTAATAAATTACTAATTTTACATACAAAATATCTATTTTATTCTTACTACACAATTTACACATTCCAACCTGCCGACAAACAACCTTCCGATGAAAACCTTCTGATGATAAATTCTGGATAAATCCTGTAAACTGTAGGGTGTTTGGTTAAATAAGACACAAGGCCGAAACAAAGAAATAGTAACCAGCTCCCTATGCTTCAACTTAAGACCCTGTGGCTTTTTTCTTTGAAGTAGATTAAAATATCAAGTCTATATCAAAAAAGACTTTGAAAGAACTTTAAGGGGGAATACAATAAGTTGTCTTCCATACAACAAGAGTTCCTTGTAAAATCGTTTGACGCGATTCCTGGGCGGCTCTCGAAGAGGGGAAATGACATCTGTTGCCTATATCGAATTTTAAACAAAGCCTTATGCCAAACGTTTATCTATTTCTTGTAAAAATGATAGTTAATAAATAAATTAAAAGTATTTTAAAATGAGAAGTAACTTTTAATTCACCCTATATACTCTATCGGCCATAATTATTAGCCAACCCCAGTGTTTAAAAAAAAATGATGTTTAATACTATTTTTTATTATTTATTGCCAAGTGAATAATTGTAAATGAAAATAGAATGGTTCTTTTGTTAATATTGCACAATAACATGTGCATCAAATGAATTTATAAATATTTAATAATTACCTATATTTCATTTTCATCAATGAAAGAATGAAAATAAATTTGGGTGATTTAGACGAGTTCATCTTTGCTTTCTTGACTTGTAAAATTTTGCAAAGAAAAATCACAAAAGAATCACTCTGTTTTCATTTGGCAATAAATACTAAAAATAGTATGAAATACATAATTTCTTTAAAAAAAAACTGGAGTGGCCTAATAATTATGGCCAGTAAGGTGTGTATATATATATATATAATCTGTAAACGAGTGATTACGCGACGTAAGTTTATACCACGTGGTGTCTTCAGCCGATTTACAATAACTGATTTTAGCGATGATTTAAGAACACTCATGTAACAGGGATTTTTTTTGGAACGCTCACGTAACGGGGATTTTTGAATGAACGTGCAATTTTAAAAAATAGAAAAAATTATAACGTTTTCATTCATTCATATATATATATATATATATATATAATGTGTATTTGCGCAGCTCCTTTATGAAGGTTTCACTGGGAATAAGAGACGAGGAATTATCATTATGTTTTTTATATAATTTTTCATAGAAATCATAAGAACTTGTAAAAATTTATAAAAACAAACTAGTGACAATACCATGTCTGACATTTTCAATGAAATCTCTATATATGTATCATGTCAGTCGTTTTTAACAAAACCTATATATTATTTTTTTTAATCATATCACCCCAGGCAAGGAGGTAACGCCACTGATGCGCAGGGGGCTACGTAAGAGTAAGATTAGAAAAGAGAAAACCAGAAACTACATCCTAAACAGGGAACAAGGGATGAGCCTCTACATCTGTTCAATAGACGTGGGTGGAGTGTGAACCGGGCGATAGTTTAGTCTATCTACTCTAATTGAAAAAAAAAAAGAAGAAAAAGAAAAAGAGAAGTGAAAAGTTTGGAAAAGAGAAAGCCGGAAACCAGATCCTAAACAGGGAACAAGGGATGAGCTTCTACACCTGTTCAATAGACGTGGGTGGAGTGTGAACCGGGCGATAGCTTAGTCTATCTACTCCAATTGAGAAAAAAAAAAGAGTAAAAGAATGGAAAAGGGTAAAAGATTAGAAAAGAGAAAGCCGGAAACCATATCCTAAACAAGGAACAAGGGATGAGCCTCTACACCTGTTCAATAGACGTGGGTGGAGTGTGAACCGGGCGATAGTTTAGTCTATCTACTCCAAGAAATATATATATATAAGTTTTGTCAAAGATCACTAAAAAATTACTGTGATTAAGATTTTTATTTAATTTTTCTTGTAATCTTACAACTGTCCAAGCTAACCAACTCCATCTAAATCATGCTGGTAGAAACTATAATAGACGCTTAAAAATGAGAGAATCCATAATTTAAAAAAGGAAAAGGCAGTATTTAAAAGTATTACGAACACGGTCACAAAGTGCTCACCGTGTTTGGAAAATAAAGCAATCCTATACCTTCAGCCACATACATAAAAAAAGGAAACACATTTAGTTAAATGTAAAAAAATTATAATCGTCTATGATAATGGCTAAAATGATAGCCCTAATCGTTCGGCTAGGCAGAACTTTTGAACAGTTTTTACAGATGTTATGTACTGAAAAGTAAACAGAACAAAAAACAGAAAAGTTATTTAGTCGTTTTTAATGAAACATTTATAATTGGGGATTGATGTACAATTGGGTTTAAAAGGCTTAATTCGGATATATACAAGAATATACACAAGTATACATATTTATATATATACACTTGGAAAATGACCGTAAATGAAAATTACTGAGACACGGACATGAAAAACAATATATATATATATATATATATATATATGTATATAACAGAAAAACTCTGACGCACACTCACAAAAGAGCAACACGCGTAGATGCTTACACCACGGCTAGGAATATTGGCCTTTGACTTCATGACACTATTTCTGCTAGTGCTTTGATGTCGACGTACATATAAGGAGTGGACACAAAGAGGGAGATGATATTGATTGATTCCTTCGAAACTTTCGCTTCGAAGAGGAAGTAGACCAGATAGAGTTTTTGAAAGTCTAATTCGCTGGTTCAATTTGTGTCTCACAGAATAAAACAATAACGCAGAGTTATATATGTATGGAGTATGATATATATATATATATATATATATATATATATATTTAACAGTGTGGGGTGAGATTTACTGTGCATATACAATGAAATTGTGAGGTTTGTATATATGAATAGACAAAGATAGATAGATCTTGTACATAGAAAGGAAGGATGATATTACTGGCTTATCTATATATATATATATATATATATATATATATATATATATATATATATAGATAAGCCAGTAATATCATCCTTCCTTTCTATAAAAGGGTAAAAGATTAGAAAAGAGAAAGCCGGAAACCATATCCTAAACAAGGAACAAGGGATGAGCCTCTACACCTGTTCAATAGACGTGGGTGGAGTGTGAACCGGGCGATAGTTTAGTCTATCTACTCCAAGAAATATATATATATAAGTTTTGTCAAAGATCACTAAAAAATTACTGTGATTAAGATTTTTATTTAATTTTTCTTGTAATCTTACAACTGTCCAAGCTATATATATATATATATATATATATTGAACAATTTTTGTCTTTATTTTTACCTGAATTTAAAGCCAAAATGCGATGTTTAGTACGGCTGATGATTAAGCCTAACAGACATTCATTGTCTGTTATATTTAACAGTATATGTTTAGAAAAAATATATATATCCGTAAATAAATATTGCATTAATGCCCATGTTTTCAAGTGTGGTCAAACATACACGACATTATTAGAAATTAAGAGTGATCTACATTCCAACAATTAGGTTACGGAAAATTTTTGAAAGATTACTGACTATTTAGAAATTATATAAAAAAACAATTATAAGTCCTGAAAGTTTCATTAAATCCGACAATTATTTCGTTATTGCAAGAATTTTCAAATCAACGTGTTTTTTAACTGAAAAACTGGTTTTAAAACACTAATCATAAATATTACGTCGATTGCTAACACACACACACATATATATGAAGAAAGAAAGATTTTTAACTAAAATGTCTAACGTGCTAGATAAAAAATATTTTGGTCTTTCCTTTCAATAATAACATAAATATTTTGATGATAAAACATTGATTTTATTAAGTTTGGCCCTTCTTTCATAACGCTATGCTGTTTTTTGTTTCCGTGAAAAAGTGAGGGTACTAATAAATAGATAGATAGATAGATAGATAGATAGATAGATAGATAGATAGATAGATAGATAGATAGATAGATATGAAAAGACTGAAATAGATAGATAGATAGATAGATAGATAGATAGATAGATAGATAGATAGATAGATAGATAGATATGGTTAAGCTTAGATAGATAGATAGATAGATAGATAGATAGATAGATAGATAGATAGATAGATAGATAGATAGATAGATAGATAGATAAGAGACTGGGATAGATAGATAGATAGATAGATAGATAGATAGATAGATAGATATGAACAGACTGAGATAGATAGATAGATAGATAGATAGATAGATAGATAGATAGATAGATAGATAGATATGAAAAGACTGAAATAGATAGATAGATAGATAGATAGATAGATAGATAGATAGATAGATAAGAGACTGGGATAGATAGATAGATAGATAGATAGATAGATAGATAGATAGATAGATAGATAGATAGATAGAAGAATTGGCAGTTAACTATATTAAGTATTCTGATAAATATCGACGTACTCTCGCACACACCCACACGCACACAGACGTACACACATACACATCACAGACGTACACAGTTACTTATTGAGGGAAAACCATACTGCTCGCCTAAGGCTCATATATCTCTGTGTATTCAGACAGACAGATATGATCATAAGAGATGAAGTCTGTGGGCAAACTAGTGTAAACACTCAAAAAAAATCTTCCCATCAGCGAATAGGTTAAACTGGCAAAACTAAGTAAGTAATAAATAAGTATAAATAAGCGCCCGTAGCCTGTTGGAGCTGGCGTAATCCCCTCCAATCTCATGCAGAAGCGGGGGTCCATTTTTGGCAAATCTGTCAAGGTGGAAGACATTGCTACTTTCCTCCTGGCCGCTGCGGTCTTAGTTCAATGTGGCTGGGTGTGTAAATATTTGCAGGGTGAAGGCATGCGAGCAGGCAAGAAGAAGAAGAAGAAGAAGGTGTGTGCTATTTGGTAGACTCTGTAAATTAGTGAAGCACTCTTTTTTGCTCGTTTTCTCACCCCCTGATCTTTACTTCTCCGTCGAAGTCTATGTGTGGGTGTTTGTTAGGGGTTTGTCTCTTTGTGTTTCAAATTACTCAACTTAGTGTAACGTGGCACAAGACCACAGTGAAGAAATAAAGATTATTGCGAGTAGTACGCGAGGCGAGGCTCGCAACAATTCGCTCTACGGGAGGTGCGAAAATTATTTACTAACCTTAAGGCGACATGTGCTGCCCCAGTTATTCAAGTAGAATTTTATACTTTGACTCAAAATAAGTTTTAAATCAATCCGTCTAAAATGTCGTGACTTACTTGGCCACTAAACGCACTATTAGTGTCGGAAATTTAGTAGTGTAATGGTTGAGGAGACAACTAAAGTTCCTGGGACATGCAATAAGGAAGGAGGGATTGGAGAACCTGTTGCTAACAGCCCAGGTAGAGGGGAAAAGAGACAGACGAAAGCAACGGCTTACACATTTGAAGGACCTAATCAGGTGAATAAAGGAACGAGGATTGCATGGTGCAACAGGAGAAAGCGTACTAAGAGCCACCAGGGACATGGAGATGTGGAAAGCCATGATCGTCTACGTCCTGAAAGGACATGGGACATAAAAGAAGAAGATGAATGGTTAGCGGATTTGCGTTGTGGTGCAGTGGATATCGGGTCGGAACGAGAAATCGGAGCACCGAGTTCGAATTTTAGTCGAATGCTTTGCATTCACATACGGGCAAATATTCTTAGGAAAGGTAATGATCCGTCGCTTCTTTTTCCAGCTATGCGTTGAATTGCAGCGCAAATTGGGATCTATAGCCTTGGTTGGCAACCAGTCTACCGGAGAAAATAATAAAGGAATTGTTAGTGATCCAGTACGGAAAGACAACGATCGAATATCGTTCTACCGAATTCATTTTTTCACAAATAACATTATCATATGTATGAATCTGTCTCTTCTTCGCGCAGATTCATTGTAAATAGCAGAGTAGACTAAGTTCTCTAACTGTGTTTAGCAACAAATTTGCAGTTTACAATTAAATGACCTGTAAATGACCAAATATTTTTCACCCTACATCTTTTTTTCCCCACAAACAAAATGCTGCTAGATTCTTGCTGATAGATTTCTACTATAGTAGTGTACAGGCGACCCATATTCTTTAGTTTCCGCTATTTGTGGTCTTAGCTATGCCACAGACACACTTTCGAGCCATCTTCATTTCCTTCGTACTCTTTTGTTGAGCAGGAAGCTTCTTCCTAGTAACCGCTGTTTTGGGGTCCGACTTTGAGTAACGATTACTTCCCTTTACTGGAAAAAATTTTTATCTTATCTCGCTTCTCTCGAGATATCATTACATTTCGGTGGAAAGGTTTAAGAAATAATTTTATTTTAAATTTTATGCTATAAACATTTAATACTCGTGTAAATCAGATTAACTTCACGTTAAATTTGCTGATTTTCCAAAATAATGTGTCACAATTGTGTGTTTTATTTTTGCATGATTTTTCAACCCGAGAATTAAATTTTCTTAACAAAAAGGGCTGAAAAATTTAAAAGTTTTTTTTTAAATCTAAAAATTTTAAATTCCAATCAATAAAATGTCTGTTTGAAATACACCAGAGTATATTATTTAGCTTTCAAGTAAAACTAAAATAAAAAGTTACAAGAAAATTAAAAGTTAGTTATCGAAAATGAGTGGAGGTACCTAAAGGTCAGTCAGTTAAGTGCCATACGTGATACACGCTTGGGCGATCATGTCTCGAAAGAGACATGACTGACTGGGCAGAAGATTATCCCGCAGTAGGTTGCCATTGCTTTCTACGGTAGACTGGTTGCCGACCAAGGCTATAGAACCCAATCTGTCCTGCTATTTAGCCCATAACTGGAAGGAAGAGACGGATTAATACCTTTCCCAAGGGTATTTGCGCGTAAGTGAATACAATGGATTCAACTGGAATTCGAACTCGGCTCCCCGGTTTCTCGTTCCGAGAAAGGTACCTCGACTAAATTGCTAAAAACAGCATAGTATAAATAACAAAGGCCCCAAACTTAAATAAACGAACTTCTTCCAGCAAAATGTTTATATCATTATTAAGAGTAATCAAAGTAATTTTTAATTATTTAAACAAAATTTTTATCCTTTCTAACATGTTCGAAATATTGGCACAAAATCTTGTTTTGATTTGAGTTAGCGAGTAACCGAAACGTTACGACTGTTTATAATGGAAATTACATCACCCACATTTTCTCCGCTGACAAACACATTAATTTGGAAATTCTCGCAAAAATCAAATAATTGTCGGATTTTAATGAAACACATAAATGAAATTACTTTTGAAATTATAATTTTTTAAAAATCTTGGTAAAAATATACTTTTTTTACATGTTTCCTCCTCCAATGAAATTTTAATAAATTTTATTTTGTTGCGGTAAATGGTTTTATTAGTCAAACGCAGGATTCATTGGGGAATATAAATCATCTATATAATTTTTTAATTTGGCTTCTGTATCCCATAATCTGCTCCAAATAGTAAAATAAAAAATGCAATAAAACTCTGATATTGTTTAATTTGATAAGCTTATTATTATAGTCTGAAGAAAAAATAATCGATTACTAATGAAATTTGAAAAGAATTGTTTTCATTTTTTTTAAATTATAATAATTTATAAAGTTTCAAAAATATTTTTAAAATACTTCAAAGATTTGTTGCAGTTAGATTTTTAAGTTAACAATTGAAGATTATATTACATATCGTAATATAAGATTTATTACATATCGTTTGGCCATCATATTTTTAAAATAAGTTCTTTTTGTGTGTGTGTATTTGAAGATTTTTGTATAATAATTTCTATATGTAAATTAAAAGGTCAGAGTTTCCTCATTTACGCGAATTTTTTTTTAATTTTGTCACTTGTACACGCCATACACTTTTATCTTATCAATCAAGAACCTGTCAACACGTTTTGATATACGGTGGACAGGACAAAGATTCAACTTTGTGATTATGAAATAGTTTTATTCTAAATTTCACGCTATAAATAAATAATACTTGCGTAAATCAGATTAATTTAACATAAAATTTGCTAATTTTACAAAAATAATGTGCTAGAGATGTATATTCTATTTTTGCAAGATTTTTAAAACAGAATTAATTTTTGTTTACAATTGTGTTGATCGCTTAAAATGACAACAAAATTCAAAATTTTTTTTTAAATCTGAAACTTTATATTCCAAACAATATAATTTCTGTTTGAAATAAACCTGAGTATATTGCTCAGTGGAAATAATAAATTTATTCATTTAGCTCACAACTATAATTAAAAAAAGTTTCAAGAAAACTTTTTTTTCATTTTTTCAAATTCAGTTTAAAAATCAGATATCGAAAATGAGTGGAGGTATCTTACGCTCTCACACCCTGAATGAGCACTCTGGAAGAATGGTAGACTTTGAAAAAACAGTACCTACTCTAGCATGTACGCATCGCTCATTCAGTAAAGAATTAAAGCATTCTGGCCACTGGCGTATGATACATCATACGCTAAAATCTGCCTCCTTTTACCGAGAGCTCATAGCTCAGAGGTAGAATCGCCGACTGAGGCCAATTCAGTTGGGTTTCAATACTGGGTTAAAAGCAATCGGATTTCTAACCGTACTGATAAGCTGTGATACAGCGAAACATATCTGTCTGCGGATGACTATATGTGTGTGTGTGTGTGTGTATATATATATATATATATATATATATATATGTGTAGATACATACATATATATATATGTATATATATATATATATGTGTGTGTGTGTGTATGTGTGTGTATATATATATATTGTGTATTTAGGCAGTAACTTCCCTTTAGGCATGTCAGATTAAGTAAATTGCAAACATTATGTCAGCTTATTTTTAATAAATCCGTGAGTACGAACGGATTTTATTAAAAATAATGTTAGATTTATAAATGTCTTTCATTTACAAATTCTACAATTTCTGTTAAAATTGAGTTGGGAAGAAATAGACCTTTCCTTTTATATGATGTATAAATGAAAGCGTTCATGGCTCTCTACTACTTCCTAGTTCTTGTAGTTCTGATTATTATTTATGCTTTTTCTATACCTCCAATTCCTTGTTCTGTCTTCCATTTCTTCCATTTCACAACCTACTTAACCAGTTTGTCTCTTCATCTAATCGTCAGTATGTTTTGTGTGCCAGATTTTAAAAGCCTGCTATTCTCGTTATGCATTCTAGAAATTTCAATTTTTTATTCTATGTATAAGTCAATCAATTAAGTACTGTACGTGATACATGTTTGTGCGATCATGTCTACTTCGATCTATGACTGACAAGACAGAAGATTTTCCCGCAGTAGATTGCCATTTCTTTCTACCGTAGACTGGTTACCAACCAAGTCTATTGAATCCAATCTCTCCTGCTATTTAACCCCCAGCGGGAGGGAGAATAATGCTGATATCCATTTGCACCACAACGCACATAAAGTTTTTTTTTGGCTACATTTTTCTTTAAAATTCCTCAGTCGACGGTAGTCTCAGCATCCTTCTGCAGAATCAGATTTTTATTAGCTCAAGTCTCCGCTTCATCTGTGAGGACAATGTGTAGCATTCACTACCGTAAAGAAGTATTAAATTTATATAGACGTTCGTCACTTCTTCCTTTGTAACGAAAGTTTTCTGTTTTTTAATATTACTTAATATTTTTTTATCTTTTGGAAGTCATCTTTGCAATTCACAAGAACCAATATCAACTTTTCAAACATTTTTATCATCTGTACACTCATTTGTATTATCTGTTAAAATATATTTAACATCTGTTAAAACATTTTTATCATATATTCAAACATTTTTATCATCTGTTAAAACATTTTTATTATCTGTTATTTAACATCTGTTAAAACATTTTATCATATGTTTAAACATATTTATCATCTGTTAAAACATTTTTATTATCTGTTAAGATATATTTAACGTCTGTTAAAACATTTTTATCATTTGTTCAAACATTTCTTTCATCTGTTAAAAACATTTTTCTGATATTTAATCTTCTGTATTTCCTCAATTTTGACATAGTGGCAAGCAAAATGGAGACTGGGTGTTTTAGGATTTAATGTATAATCCAAGATTAATTTTAATCTCACGATCAAATTTCGAAAGTCTTAAGGCGTCCAAAGAATAAATATGAGACATAGAAAAGAAGAAAATAAATTTAAAAATACAAAAACAGTAGGCATCAGTTTATCTTGCACGATAAAGTTAGCTCCAAGATTCAATCCTTTGGTTGTGAAACTGGAGTGAGAGTCACTTCTCCAGGGAGCAGCCCCGGGTATATGGTATATGTAGACCGTGCACTTCCTTCATGCTCCTACTCTGACGACTATACCGATAAGAGTGAAAGCTATACAGCGCATTACATTTGAGAACGGCTTGGCTGCAGTATTTGCCGGGAAGTTGTAAATTGTGACAGCCAACCGCCTTCAGGACTACACACTGGGTTTTCCGTTTGCATTTACTTCCGTAGATTTTCCGTGTTTGGATTTGACCACAAGGCAGCATAAATGTAAAAAAATAGGGTTTTCCTTCCACTGAATGGATTGCCTAACTTAAGTGTCGAGCTCCAGCTGTCCGTCGCCAGTTGTCCACCTTCACCCACTCTCAAGCTTGGAGCTGGACTTAGTTGTCAAAAACTGTTTGAGATGCATGCCACGGAAGTATTTTATAAACCATGGAACCTAGTTTCCACTATGCCCACCGACTATAACAGCATTTGGAACATATATAATTTGCGTATATAAACAATATATACATTGCCACACGTGTTTTAGAAGTTAAAAAATGGCGTTATTTGAAAATATAAAATTTTAGGTAAACAAAAACGCTAGAAAGAATAAACAAATTACGAAATATTACATACATAAATAGGCACAAATATTACATACATAAACAGGCACAAATATAAAAAAAAAGTTTAGTAATTTTAGAAAAAGATGACAGAGAAAAAAATGAAAAAATCGTAATTTAAGCTTAAAATAATTGGAGATGAAATCATTACTTAAAATGCATTGAACTCATTTATACTACCATTTTAACAGTACTAACACTTAAACAAGGAAGAGAATACTGTATTGCGATGTGTTGTCCGTTCTTCAATATGGCAGTGAATGCTGGATAATATCATCAAAGATGAAGGAAAAACTTGAAGCAACTGAAATGTGGTTCTACAGAATGATGCTGCGAATATCATGGATCGAGTATGTGAGCAATGATGAGGTCCTAGAAATGATGGAAACAAAAAGGAAATTAATACTGAAAGAGACAGCTGAAGTTCCTGGGACATGCAATGAGGAGGAGGGCTTGGAGAACAGGCCAGATAGAGGGAAAAAGAGACAGGGGAAAGCAACGGATAATATATTTGAAGGACCTAATCAGGTAGATGATGGAACGAGGGTTGCATGATGTAACAGGGGAAGGCGTGCTAAGAGCCACCAGGGATAGGCAGATGTGGAAAGCCATGATCGCCTACGTTCCGAAGAAGAAGAAAAAGAAGAAGAAGAAGAAGAAGAAGAAGAAGAAGAAGAAGAAGAAGAAGAAGAAGACTTATATTATTAATTAATAAAAAATGAACAATAGTAAAAAATTATAAACTACAAATTGATAAATAAAACTTCAGCTGGGCAAAAACAGAAAGTCGATATACGACTAATGATCTTCAATTTCAAATACTAAAACAGAAAAACCCGGTAACTGGAAAAAGATGAAAGAAATAATAATAAACAATACATATATAACTTAAAATAAATATAGTAATCATAATATGTAAATAAATAAACGGTAAATTTTGTCAGTTCGTCCGTATGTGCAAGTAAAACAATCTAACTGGGGTCAATTGTTTTCCTTCAGTCAGATCGTCTTCTTGGCCTGTAGCGCTCCATCTACACAAAGCAGCTGGTTATGAGGCGCTAGTTTTTGCCTTCGGCTATTCTGCGACTTGGAGCTGGAATTATTTGTCAGAGACTATTTAAGACACATTTCACGGAAATTGTATAGACAGTGGAGGCTTGTCCTGATAAACACGTCTCAGCTATGACAATCTTTGAAACAGATATAATGTACATATATAAACATTATATACATAGAGTTGTGGTGGATACTGAATGAAAAGTAACACTTCTCTTTTTCACTTTTACAATCATTCCCAATTACGTGTGAAATGCTAATTTTAACAAATAGGAAAAAACTGACCTTGTACTGAAAGAAAAAGATTAAGACAAAATTTGAGATTCGATGTTAAATTAATTTTCTAAGCAATAATAGGGAGCGATTTGCTAAACCGAGAGAAAATTTAACAATCCTATGTTAAAAGGTCTTTCGGTATAAAAAAGAAGAAAGAAAGAGTTGAATCATTCAGTCAGATGGGAGCAGAAATTAAAGACAACACACTATAATACGACAAAAGAAACATCAAGCCTGAGCCGGACATAAGTTCTCGTCACACATTCGTTCTCCTTCTTTCTGTGTTCTATTTTCCTTTACCTCTTCTTCTTCATCCTCAACAGTCCTACAGTCAACAAAGAAGACAACAGCAAAAACAACAAGAAACTTCAAGGGACCCCTAAAAATTAACGTCCGATAAGTACAATTTCCTTGATTGATTCACCTTCCTTCTCACTTTCTCGTCAGCTATTAAAAAGGAAAGGAACACGAACTTCATTACTATCCTGTTAATCTTTGCAGATATGCAAGTTAAAACTACGAACTATTGTTTCACTTAATTCCTTACTACTACTTCTCTTGGATGTGCGTTGTGGTGCAGTGGATATCGGCTCGGAACGAGAAATCGGCGAGCCGAGTTCGAATTCCAGCCGAATTCGTTGCATTCACTTACGCACAAATACCCTTGGGAAAGGTATTAATCCATCTATTCCTTCCAGTTATGGGTTAAATAACAGAACAGATTGAGTTCTATAGCCCTGACTGGCAACCAGTCTACCGCAGAAAGCAATGGCAACCTACTGCGGGATAATCTTCTGCCCAGTCAGTCATATCTCTTTCGAAACATGATCGCCCAAGCGTGTATCACGTATGGCACTTAACTGACTGACTTCTCTTCGATCATTTAACTTCTACAATTGATATTATTCTTTTTTCTTAATAAAATTCTACTTTAACATACAAACGAAATATTTTATTCTTTCAACATCCAAACTTCCATCTTCTGATGACCTTCTGATAAACTCTATAAATTGTATGGAGTTCGTTTATGTATGACACAAGGCCAATTTAATAAACATTAAGCATCTACCTACTTAAGATTAGGTAATTTAGAATTAACGATGTTTGTTTTTAATATATAAAATGTCAGGTAAACAAAAACACTTTAAAACAAGATTAATTATGAAATAATATATAAACAAACAAATACAAATATAAAAAGTTTGTTAATTTTAATAAAGATAGCAGAAACAAAAGCAGGAAATATAAATTGGCATTTAAGTCTAAAATACTCAGATATTATGAAAAATGTAATATAGAATAAAATAATTTATACTGCATTTTTTTTAGCACCTAAACTAGCATTTGGTAATAAAAACGAACAGGACTAGAAAGTGCAAAGTTGAAAAATATAACTTTAGGTAGGCAAAAACAGAAAGTGCAAATTAGACTAGCGATCTTCAGGTTAGTTGGAAAAAAACAAATAAATACTAAGACAAAAAGAGCTCATCCGAACAATTACCATGAAAATATCTACAGAAAAGACATCGAGAGGCAACTTTACGGTGGTGAGAAAGAGACTGGAGTTAAGCCACCAGAACAGGATCAGTAATATTGCTGATTCGTCTTTGGTGACTGTGAAAAAAGTTGATAATAACAAACGATACAAACATCACATAACTTCAAATAAATATGACAATCATAATATATATAATAAATTAAATAAAAGAAGTAATAATTGCAAATTATATTAATTAGAGATCATCTGAAATATTAATACATTTTAAGGATTCCAATGGCGGAAAAGATTGAGAAACGCTGACCTGAACTAAGATTTGATGACAAAACGAACAGGAATAGAAGTGCGCAATTGATAAATATACGTTTAGATAAACAAAAACGAAAAGTGAAAAATTAAAATAACGATCGTCAGGTTAGTTGAACAACAACAAACAAATACTAGCAGAGAAAATCCGGTTAATATGGAAAAAGATGAAAGAAATGATAGACAATACTATATCAAGTCAAATAAATATAATAGTCATAATATATATATATATATATATATATATATATATATATATATATATATACCCTCCTTTTATGATAAAGTCCGTTATGCATTCATTTGTATATATATATATATATATATATATATATATTTATTTATATATATATATATTTGTCTCCTGTCACACTCATGGAAAGAGGGACTATAGCGAGTCTACGTAAGCTCAGTTTAATTTCTTTACAACCAGTTATTAAAACTTTTGTCACGTGTTTTTCTTCGCCTATTTCATTTTGTTGCAATAAATATGTCATCGAGTAGAGAAGAATCTATCTATCTATCTATCTATCTATCTATCTATCTATCTATCTATCTATCTATCCTCCTGTCACGCTCAGGCGTTTGGATGAATTTTTTTTGAATTTTTTTTTTTTTTGGTCTTAATGTAAGATACTCAATCGTAGGTACATCAATATATATGCTGCCGTCATTTTAAACAGCATATCAATATAAACATTTAGCGGTCGTTATTGTCGGGATGGCCCACTACTATATATATAAGTGTGTCTCATAATGATGTGACATATTTTAAATGCAAATATCTTCTTTTAAAAAAAAACATAGAGTAACAAATATATTTGTAACGTAACTGAATGTTTTTCTCCAGAGCAATTACATATCTGTAAGTCTACCATTTATCCATGCTTATAATATTGCTGTCACATATAGTCCAGTGCTCCTGCTTCAATTACGATTATATACGTCATAACATCCAAAGACGAATCAGCAATATTACTGATCCTGTTCTGATGGCTTAGCTCCAGTCTCTTTCTCACCACCGTAAAGTTGCCTCTCGATGTCTTTTCTGTAGATATTTTCATGGTAATTGTTCGGATGAGCTCTTCGCTATGGTACCTAGAAATTTAAAAAAGATAAAGCGCAGTACCCCATCTGGCGTCGAGATCTCACATCAATTTAGAGTTGAGTTAGCTAGATCTGAATTTCGTGTGTTGATAACGCATTGCTTTCTGATAGGAAAATACTGTTCAAGCAAAGCAATGGCGTGATAAATGTTATTCGAACTTTGCGTTGTTGGAAACAACAGTTAACAGTTGGTATACTGACTTTAAACGCGGTCGTATAGACACAACTGATGCTAGACGCTCAGGTCGTCCAAAATCAGCAGTTGTCCCGGAAAACAAAAAAAAATATACTAACTCGTTTATGCCAATCTTAAATTGAAGTTTTGTGAAATAACAGAGAAGGTGGTCATATCAGAAGGCAGTGTATTCACCATTTTACATGAAGAGCTGTCAATGAGAAAACTGTGATCAAAGTTGGTTGCCTGCTCACAGTCGATCCAAAACAAGAACGCGTCGACTATTCAGAGCGTTGTTTGCAACGGTTTTCACGCAACAAGAAAGGGTTTTTGCGTAAATATATGACACTGAATGAAACATGGATGCACCACTTCACTCCGGAGTCAAATCGCTAATCAGCTGAGTGGCCGGAAGCAGGTGAAAGCCGTCCAAAGTGACCAAAGACGCAAACATCAGCAGACAAAGTTTTGGTCTCCGTATTTTGGGATGCGCAAGATATTTTGTTCATTGATTAAAAAGAATAACCCTCAGTAGCGAATATTATATAGAATTGCTGGTGCGTTTGAAGGAAGAAATCGCCAAAAAACAGCCACAAATGAGGAAGAAAATGTGATCTTTCACCAAAACAACGCACCGTGTCACAAGTCGATCGCAACGATGGCAAGACTACATGAATTGCACATAGAATTGCTACTGCATCCACCTTATTCTCCAGATATTGCCACCAGCAAATACTGGCTGTTTGCGGATCTCAAAAGTATGCTCCAGGGGAATGCTTCAGATTTGGCTCCAATGAAGAAGTGATATCAGAAACTTAGGCGTATTTTGACGCCAAAGGCAAAACGTTCAACAAAAATCATCTAATTGTTAGAGAAGCGTTGGAATCAGTGTATCATCCTAGATGGAGATTTGGATAAAGTTGAATTTTGCATAGAAGTTGTCGTCTTATTAGTAAGGCCCAGTATTAAGAAATGTGTTAACCTCCTGTGTTTTAGTGACATTACTGCCTTGCATGAGGTTATACCCATTTAAGAAAAAAAAGAAGCAAAACAACTTCAAGATGTAAACTAAGAAACTGCTGTTGATATATATCTAATATCTCTTTTAAAGAGGGAGGATCTTATAAATGTCACGGAGTCCTGCAGAAATGGCATAAGTATTGTAAGCATCCTTCACCAGCCAAAGATCTATCATTGCAACCCAAATAAATTTCCAGCAGAATTTTGGAAAGCGGCAGCAACCATACTGAAAGGTTTCCCTAAGTGCTGTTACAAACTTCCGTGAGACTCGTCGATGTTAACTGTGTTTGAAATAAGAGACCGAAATCTTGTGTATGTTCACTTCGAGGTGCGGATCATTTCAAGGATGTAACATTCAAATCCTAGATACTATATTGAACGCTTGTATACCAGTTAGGTAATAAATACAAGGTGGGACAGAGCAACTTGCTTATTTGAATTTGGCGCCCTGAAGCGATGGTATGATTAACCCAGTGTATTGAGCAGAATGGACGCCATCTGACTGATGTCATCTGTAAAGCTTGTAAAACATAAAGTGTAAATATTGTAATTGATGCAGTTTAAAGAATTATCTGCATTTACTTTGGTTATTTGTTATTCCAAATAAGAAAGCTTACTTTTGTTATTTGTTATTCCAAATAAGAAAGTTGCTCTGCCCCATCCTGTATATTTGGGACGCTTTGCATTTAAATGTATAAAGCATTGTAATACTTTAAATATATATGATAGCCATAATTGATTTTACTAATATCCACCCAATAAAAGGCACAAAAGCCACTCAAGGTAGAGAGTTACAACGTGGAAGTGTATTAGCATAAGAACAGACAAGATGTCAGGAAAGATGGATAATTAGTTCTAAATTGAATAGATCAAGATTTAATTAGCGAATATAATTTCAGCGATCAGGATGAGATGTTAGGAATATAAAGTTGAATTAGATTTTAGAAGGAACTGGAAACTCAATAGGAATCTAGAGATGAACCTCTACTCATGTTCAAAATCAGAATAGAAGTGTGAACCGGACGATAAGCAAACATGTCTACTCAGGCGCAGATAAATTACAGATTTGAAGCAAACTTTGGAAGTCACCAGAAACCCAATCCTAAACAGGAAACAGTGTAAAAACTTTATTCCTGTTCAAAAGACCAGGAGGTGTGCGAACCGGACGTTTCGGAAACTGCTCTACTTCTATATAATAAATTGAAATAAATAATTACAAATAGCTGTCAAAGACCGCAAATCTTCGCCAAGGCAATAACAACATCATGTCAGCGATTAGTAAGAGATTATTAAGACGAGAAAGAATAACTGCAATGAACTTGACCGTTCTCAAAAGTGAAAATACAAAAAAAACAAATAAAAAAACTCAACTGCTATCAAAATTACATGCAGACCTTAAATGAAACAACGATGGTAATTCAGTATTTCAAACGAACTAGGTAATGTAATTCAGTATTTGGCATTTGAAAGGCAAAAATTAAATTTTATTAGTAAAAACAAAAAAATGACACAAAAACGTTATCCAGTACCAGATCGAACTCAAAATCTAATCAATTTATGTCAGTCATGAGGCCAATCGCCCTGAAATTTTAATTCGAATCTATCCAACGGGTTTTGAGATATCTTGACCACGGACAGAAGAACAAATAGACAAATGTGACCGAATACAATACCTCCTTCTTAAGACAGAGGTAAAAAGAAAATTATTAGAAACTAAAAACAAAAAAGTTCGCCAAATTACGTCAAGGTTTTGTATTTTGTGATAAATAATTTGGTTTTGAAGAGAAATTTATGCTTATTCATTTATCAGTTCATTACAAGTAAAGCAACAATGCCACTAAGACTCCAAGGTCTACTGGGACTGAATGAGAAAAAAGGAGCAGTCGATAAACCTATATTCCTGTTCAAACGACCAGGTAGAAGTGTAAACTGAACAATAATCGAACCTATCTGCTACTACTCAGTAGAAAAAATAAAAAACATAAATAAATAAATAATTATTAAATAAAATTTCATATTTCAGACAGAAACGGTAAAAGTATAGAGTTTGAAGTAGAATTTAGAAGAAATCGTAAACATAATCCTAAACAGTAAACAGAGGATAAACATATACTCCTGTTTAAAAGAACGGGAGGGAGTATGAACCGGACGATCAGAAACATTTTTACTCTTATTGAGGAGAAAAGTAAATAGTAAATAAATTTTCAGTTTATGTTAGATGTTTAGAGTTGAATTAAACTTTATAAAGAAACTGTAAACCCAATCTTAAACAAGAAAGAAGGGAAAAACCTCTACAGAGTTATCTTCGTGTTATGAATCGACTTGGGTAAGCGACTGACACTTTATATTCCGATCTACAAAAAGAAATGTAATACCGATCAAGAACAATATATGTATAAGGTTTGAATCTCCAGAAATTATATTTTTTTACAGTATTAGTCTTAGTATCTTGATAATTTACTTTAAATATATGATCTTTCTTCCTATGTTATTTTATCTTTATTTTTATCTTGATTTTCTATTACATATTGTAATAAAGTGTTCAGTTCGAATTCCCTTGCCCCTGAAGAAGGCCGGAGCGTACAAAGGCCGAAACGTTGCTGTCGATTTTAATAATAATACTAATAATAATAATAATAACTATTTATATATATATTTATTAATATAATAATAATAATATAATAATAATATAATAATAACTATTTATATATATTATTATTATTATTATTATTATTATTATTATTATTATTATTAATATAGCATACTGCAGTTAATAGCTATAAAGTTTCGGGTAAACTATTTTATTTAGCACTTTTTAAAAATAAAATATCTAACTGTGGAATATACTTCCGTTAGTATTTGTCTATATTTCTGAGATGAGGTAGTATTTACAGTATTTATATTATTCAGACTATTGTCCTCATCTTTCTTGCCATTTGTACGACTTTTTTTTTTAATCATATCACCCCGAGCAAGGCGGTAACGCCACTGATGTGCAGAGGGGCTACGTAAGAGTGAAAAGATTGGAAAAGAGAAAGCCGGAAACCACATCCTAAACAGGAAACAAGGGATGAGCCTCTTCACCCGTTTAATAGACATGGGTGGAGTGTGAACAAGGCGATAGTTTAGTCTTTCGAGACATGATCGCCCAAAGTGTGTATCACGTATGGCACTTAACTGACTGACTGAATCTTAAACACGAGAAAAGTATTTAGTTATGTAATATTAGTCGTTTATACTATTTTATCTTCAGAAAGCCTCCACTGTTGTTTAAAAGTCCATGGAGTAGTATAAACCGGGCGATGGACAAACCTAACGGAGAACTGTTAATATTATTTTTTAATCAATTCACCCCTCTAATGCGTAGTGGTTTACAATGAGAGAAAAAATTGGGCAGAGCAGGTATTAAAGAAATTATAAAAGATGAACAGAATGCAAGAAGTTAAAAGAAGGCAACTGACGTTACATTTAAATTTTTAGAGATTTTAGCTATAAGGGATATAAGTAAACAAGCAGGAGTTCCCCAGCGATAAGTGCTAGAAAAGAAACTGTTCGTGTAGAAGAGGGGGTTGCATTTAACTATTTAAATGGAAAAAGTTGGTAGCTAGATGCCAATCGTGTAGCGCGATTAAATTCACGTGGACGGGGCACTAGGGTAAAAATAAAATCCTCATTGGAGCAGTTACTATGAAAATATTTGCAGAAAAATAATGAGAAGCCACGTTACGTCGGTGAGAAAGTGACTGAAATCAAAATGCTACGTCAGGACCGATTAAATTGCAGATCCTTCTTTTGATTTTGTCGAGAAACTCGAGATGAATAGCAGGAGCTATATACCAGATATGGCAACAAGATTCAATGCACAGACGAATGGTAGATTTATAAATGTGCAAAATGGATTCTGACGAGAAAAAAATCCTGTCGGACAGAATGACCCAAATTTTCTTGTAAAAGATGTAGCCATAGATTCGATGTATTCATTCCATTTGGGATTATTTGAGAGAATAAACCAAGGAGGCGAATTTTACCGAAACAATATTTATCTGCGCGACCCATCCCCGGTGTCATTTCTTTCTGAAACATTTTTATTGCTTTGATTTGTCCCGATTTCTATATTTCAAAATCCCCAATCTGTTTTAAAACCATCTATATATTTTGTGAATAAAGCCTCTTAATTGATATAACTGTATATTCACCTTCTATCGTCTGTCACCGTTTGGTTCAATCACTAAAACAATTCTATTTGGTTCGACTAAAAGGAAGAAAGAACTTGTTTTGCGAAATCGTGATTTCTTTGTTTCGTTTGTGTTGCGATCCCGTCTTCTACTGCTATTATAAGGGCGGTGTCGGTGGAATCGGAACAGGATTCAATGCACGGACGAATAGTAGATTTATAAATATGCAAGATGAATTCTGATGACGAAAAACTTACTGGCCCATGTAACCTTCCTAGCAGTATGATGTAACGTTGCCTGTATGTTACATGTAGCGACCGTGACAGATCTTGCTTTTTTTTTAAGAGATTTTAGCTATAAGGGATATAAGTAAACAAGCAGGAGTTCCCCAGCGATAAGTGCTAGAAAAGAAACTGTTCGTGTAGAAGAGGAGTTGCATTTAACTATTTAAATGGAAAAAGTTGGTAGCTAGATGCCAATCTTGTAGCGCGATTAAATTCACATGGACGGGGCACTAGGGTAAAAATAAAATCCTCATTGGAGCAGTTACTATGAAAATATTTGCAGAAAAAATAATGAGAAGCCACGTTACGTTGGTGAGAAAGTTACTGAAATCAAAATGCTACGTCAGGACCGATTAAATTGCAGATCCTTCTTTTGATTTTGTCGAGAAACTCGAGATAAATAGCAGGAGCTCCCTACCAGATATGGCAACAGCATTCAATGCACAAACGAATAGTAGATTTATAAATGTGCAAGATGAATTCTGATGACGAAAAACTTACTGGCCCATGTAACCTTCCTAGCAGTATGATGTAACGTTGCCTGTATGTTACATGTAGCGACCGTGACAGATCTTGCTTTTACTTTTAGGCTTCATTCACAGTCTTCAACAGACGTGCAACATCTTTCTCGCTGTTGCTAATTCTGAAAAATGATATTGAAGATATAAGAGAAAAAGGAATGTTCATATGGATAAGTGTGTGTGGTCCCAGGGGAAGTATTTTGAAGAGGACCAGAAAGGCATTCCCTTATGTAGACTAGCTTCTCTTTAATATGAAATAGAAAGATATATTCCAGATGGGCCCCATTTCTTCAAGATGATTAATCTATACTTCAAGAGACGTCTACGGTAAGAGATGAGTCGGCGACATTGAGTAATTTCTAGAGAATTAATGTATTTTATTTTAAATCCAACATTATTTAGTTTGTCCCTAAAAGTCGTTGTTGTCGTTAGATGCATTAGGAGGGTTTAGTTCGAATATCATCATTATCAAAAATGCCATGTCTCTCCTGAAAATAGGTAATCATGACGCTTCAAACTTTCCCTTAAAACTTATTATCTGTAAATTGCCATCCATGTTTAAGAAAAATAATGATTTCTCTTTATCCTCTGTACTGTTTGGAATTTAGAGTTTTAAATGTTCAGACCACTTACCTTATACGCTTATAAAGTTCAGGCTTGTCATTTCACGCTATACAAGGATATAAAGCCACTAAAACAAAGGTTTACTGTTTAGAGAATATTAGCTAACTTTGATGGAAATAGAAAAAATACTATTAAGGAAAGAGAACAATAACAAAACAAAAATGAAGAGAACAAAAAATAACGATTTATATAAAAAATAATGAGACCTAGCCGCTAATCTAATACTGCGATTAAATACATAAATATGCCAAGGAGGAAAGCTCATCAGAAAAAAACTATCCTGAATATTTTTATAGACAAAGCAAAAAGGAAGCTACGTTACGGAGGTGGGAAAGTGAATGAAACCGTGATACCAGATTTTGGAAAATCTATTTTGATTGGGAAGAAGAAGCCGGAAGAGAGTTCTACAAGCGAGAAATGTAAGAAAAGAAACTGACTGGGCAGCATAAAGTATGGCAGATTTTCACAAGTGATAAATACGAGATGAAGAAACTGTTAACATAGAACTTACGGTTACGGTGAGCCTTAGTTGAGAGAAGATAATAAAAGAGCAAGAATTAAGAAGACAAAAGATAACAATTGATATTGCATATAAATTTTGAAGGTCACAGTTGGCAAGCGAGAAGCCGGAGGAGAGATCTATAAGCGAGTAGGGTGACAAAAGAAACTGTTAGCATAGAACTTACGGTTACGATGAGACTTAGTTAAGAGAGGACAATAAAAGAGCGAGAATTAAGAGGACAGAAGATAACGATTGATATTGCACTTAAACTTTTGAAGAACAAAGTTGACTAAAAAGCGATAAGGTGCAATAAATTTTTCCAAGCGATAAGTGTGATAGAGAAAAAAGATTGTTATCGCATGGAACTTTTTCTTGCATCTAGCAATTTCAACGGTAAAATAATGAGACCTAGCCGCTAATCTAATACTGCGATTAAATACATAAATATGCCAAGGAGGAAAGCTCATCAGAAAAAAACTATCCTGAATATTTTTATAGACAAAGCAAAAAGGAAGCTACGTTACGGAGGTGGGAAAGTGAATGAAACCGTGATACCAGGTTAGGACTAATAACATTGCAGATTCTTCTTTGAATTTTATTCAATTTAGCTTGCTCTTTTAACTATAGCTCGAGAGATAAGATAGAGTCATGGTTTTCCAAGGGCATCAGTAAATCTACGAAGACAATAAGTTACTTTATTCTAGGAATACATGTCTGAAATTATAACACTGAAGAAATGAGCGCACCTGAATATTTTCCATTGAAGTAGCGATAGTCTTGCAACTTTTGAAATACGAGGAAAGAGGCTGTAGAATGGAAAACACGTTTTCCTTAAAATACTGTTTAAACTCTATCAAGACCAAAAAATGAGTATTGGTGAGTTACAGTCTTGATTTGATGGGAATAACTGCATTTTCTTCGAACGTTTGTCTTTACAAGACAAAAATTTGATAAAGATACAGGCGACTTCCTGGAGCGATAGAAAAGAAAATATTTCAAATATCAGAGGTGGCTTTACCATTCGGCCGTATAATGAAATACAAAAGAAAACGGGACACAAAGTAATAGCAGGAAAAATGTAACATATCCTCAGATATTTTGCATCCTATAGCGAGAAATATGTTGTCATTGTCTGGAGCAAATCACTGGGACTAAAAAAATATGTCTCTGGAGATAAAATACATAACGCCAAATATGGATTTCGTCTTCAAATGATTAATATCACAGGTGGAGGAACAGATGTTTGCCATAAGATCAAAAGCCTGCTAGGCATATTACCTGTTACGGGACGTTCCTGCTTAGTAAAATCTATTTCCAGAGAATCCTGCAGACACAAGCTGTTGATGATCTCTCTTTCTCTCTCTCTCGCTCTCTCTCTCTCTCTCTCTCTCTCTCTCTCTCTCTACGAATAAAACTCCCACAATAAAATGGAAATTTAAAAAAACTAGAATGTGTATGTCCTTAAACGGCCCATGCCCCTTGTGTCTATATAAAAAACTACAGATTATTGAATTTCTTTAAAATCAGGATCTTTTAAATAAACATAATGAAATTAATGTCATATGTAAACATTGCAATATGTTCACCTTAAAATATGATTAATAATTCTTTATAAAATATTAGCGAATAACTTACATATATCCGGTAATTTTATTTTTTTTTGTATTACGATTTAATATTAATTTAATAGTTATAAAATTTATGCAAGTTAAGAATTGATGAAAAAAAAATGCATTCTGAAACGAATAAAATAGTTTAATCATACCAAAAGTACTTTCAAGTCAGGTCCAAAATAAAGTGTTTTCTTTTTTCTTTTTTGTGCTAAAAATAGCTGAGATGCATAGAAATCTAAGAGAATTACATTTGTAGCTGATAAGCTATACATCTTACCAGATGTAAGCAGTCTAGACTCTACCCGAATAAAATGGCATTTTCCCGTAAGCATGGAAGAACAAAAAAACATATAGCCGATATTTTCAAATTTCAAAGTCGACCTTCATTCTGATTGGTTAAGTTAAACCCACATAAAAAATCCAAATTTTTCTGTCTTAAAACTTTCAAAAGCAAAAGTATTGTTTTCTAAATTCAAATGTAAATCATTTCCAAAATGGTTATTGAACACTGCATGATGACGAGACAAATCTTGAAACAAAGAAATTTCAGAGTTGCAGTTTAAATTAAATTAATTTTATATAAAAAACAAATTTAATTATATTGGAAGAAATATATAAGACAAAATAGAAAAAGTTTTCCTGTAACGTGTTCCATCCTTTAGTACTTCATCGCACTAATTTTCTAATTTTGTTTATGTTGGCACGAATGACACCCCCCACACACTTGTAGCAACTCCGACTGACACCAAATCGGCCGGGTTTCAATCCCGGCCAGAAGCAAGTGGATGTGTCTAGCCATACCGATGAGCTGTGATACAGCGAAACAGGCTTGTATGTGGATGACATATATATATATATATATATATATATATATATATATATATCGCACATACAGTGCTGGTGTTACAAAAAAGTGATCGCTATAATATAACAGAGCTAGTAAGTATATATTAATGAATATACATATTAGCCCACACCGGTTGCACGACTCGGAGTGTCATGCACAACGTAATATTCAGGTGCTGAGTATAGACTATATACTCAGCATCTGAAGATAACAAAATATATAGATTTTTACATAAGGCCTTGCGAATGGTAATGCACACAAGGCTGCAAAGATTTATCAGTTTGCGTTTCCAGACCGAAGGCACCCGAATTACCCAAAATTTGCTGCTGCTTATCGTCACATTGCTGAGACAAGATCCGTGGCACCAAAAACAATAGTAATAATATTGTATCTTGGTTTCTGCATTTAGCAAAGTCTACCGTAAACATTAAACTTAATAAATGAAAACGAAGGATTTGCAGACATATGTTTATATTGATTTTTGCCTTTGTTTTGGTGTAAGGAACACGCGCTCCAAAGATTGATAGACTGTCAGTCTAAGCGAAGTAAAATCAAGTCAATATGATACAATTTTTGATTCATCGTAATAACCATATCTCTCTTAAATGTATCGTAATGTCAACAAATGTGGTCGAGAGATCTAAGACGCGCCAATTAGTGGTATTCTCTATGTGGATAAGGGTCGTAGGTTTGAATCCTGCCGGATGACACACATTTTCCTAACAAAAATTTATCGTAAATAATCAGGCCGGTAGAAATAAATATATAACACTATTTGATTATAAACAGAATATCTACTTAAATACGAGTATGGATAAAAAAAAATATTCAAAAAATCATTTCAAATTGTCGGTTGTTTATAACCAGTTTCATTAATCTTACTTAATTTCCGCAATATATATATATATATATATATATATATATATATATATATATCAACTGTGATTCACATGCGACCAGAATATATAGTATTCATATATACATATGATAAAATCAGGTATTATTATTCAAAATGAATACTAGCGTTTAAGAATTGTAAAAGTATATCTATTCATCTACGTATTTATCTGTCTCATTCTTTTCAATATCTATCAGACTCTCTCTCTCTCTTTCTCTGTCTCTATCTATATATATATATATATATGTGTGTGTGTGTGTATTTCATATGTATTTATAAGAGTCTTTTCATTGTCTATCTATCTGAATGTGTTCACTATCGGTCTATCTCAGTTTTTTATTATCTGTCTATGTATCTGACTAAGATTATCGTATCTTAAATTTAACATTCTACTAATACAGTGCTCGTTATACAACTTTTGATTTCTGTCTAAATTTCTAGGTTGAAGAGTTATCATTGTTTACATTATTCATAAGCGAATTAACTTCCTTGTCTTTGTTGTTCTATCTTTGGTTTGTATACACATAAGACCATCTTGTGTATGCGTATAGTTGCCCATTCGGAGAATATTTCTTTGTAAATTAAAGAAAAGTAATATATATATATATATATATATATATATATATATATGTATATATTCAAATATTGGAGGCCATCTATATTAAATCCAAACAACCCACTCGTAATAAAATCACGTTTAAATCTGGTCATAACACATTACATTGCATTTAAATATATGGTTCTGTTAACATTTCGAGCTCCCACGTGGTGTGACGTCATAGAACGCATGACAAATTTGCGAAATGCGTTTGTTATTTTTGGTAACTGTCGCCGTTGCTTAGCGGAGTTTTATGTCAACACAAAATAAAATCGTCGCTGATAGTGGATTTTTTGCGTTAACGTCCTTGTAACCTCTCTGAAGATGGCTCATGTGAGCCGAAAGCTTAGAACCAACTTAATAAAAGATTATCCAAATGTTGAAGAATTTTTGTCTTTATTTTCAACTGAAATTAAAGCCAAAATACAATGTTTAGAACGGGTCATGATTAAACATAATAGATATTTATTGTCTCTTATACTTAACAGTATATGTTTAGAAAATTATCTACTGCCTCGATACACTATATATATATATATATATATATATATACATATCACAACCACATTTTCACAGAGACTCACTTATTATCTATCAGACCGGAGTGCCATCAAACAACAAATTAATAAAGATCACAGTAACATTAGACATTACTGCCAAAAAAATATCAAAATAGTAGTAAAAATTAAAGAGTAAAAAAACAATTATGATCCTCGGCGTAATACAAATACAACAAAAACAACTATGAATAAAAACAATAACAATTTGAGCCAATTTCATCAACAAATGTATATAAATAAAAATAAATGAATAAAAATAAAAGACTAAAATTTTTCAAACGTCACAGGTTGCCTAAGTCACAACACTTACTGCTTATCTCTAATCTACCTTGATGATGACTTCAGAAAGCCAAAAGCTTGTACCATATTTCTTCCTAAAGAGAATGTATGGCAGAATTTCCTTCTTGTCTGAGAAAGGTCATTCGTAAGATGGAAAAGTTCATCAATAAAATCGATAAAATAAAGTCTGGGTCAAAAGTAGAGAACCATCCGGTTAGTTCATTAAATGTATAATTACACATGAACATTTTAGTTTTATATATGATTTGTCATATCCGCTGTACAAAATGTCCTACTTCTCTTTCAATTTCCGTTCTGTGATTGCATGATTTATTAATACGTCAGAGATTCATTAACACGTCATTTACGGCATTTTTTCTATAGGTCCCTCAATATTTCTTTGGCGCGTCTGATAACAGATTTCAAATGGCCCCCTTGTGACTGCAGTGGCGACTCAACAGTATCTCTTCGACCTGTCTATTAATCCGTATTGTGTGCGATTTCTCCTCACTCTCTCTCTCTCTTTATCTCTCTCTCTCTCTCTCTATATATATATATATATATATATATATACAGACAGACAGACAGACAGACAGACAGACAGACAAGTAGACAGATAGTGTCATACAGACAGAGAGAGTTGTTGCGGACACAGAAATAAGTACTGCGTGGCGACCGTAAGTTTCGGGCTTCAGTACAATCTTCTGATAAAGTGACACCACTTATTTAGCGGGTTGTATATATAGGTCCCTGGAAGATTAAGTTAACTAACCTATCACAGTTTCTTTTGTTTGGAAATAACACTGCGGTTTGTTCATTGCCATCATCTCTTCGTTGTTTATTTATGTTGGTTGGGCGATTGGAGTATGTGCATAAGTAAAGAAGCTACGTTTTTATGATCAGGAATTAAAGATTACTTAGTAAATGGTATTTATCATTTAATTCGTTTATCTTATTTGTTTTGTACTTGTCGTATGTCCTATATTTTTCACCATTTATCATAATGAGTTTTCGTTTAGTCTTTTTGGTTATAATGTACGTTTAGATAGCGTGTGAGTAACGACAAGGTTTGGGAGAGGATGGACACGAATAAGAAACTGATATTTAACATCAGGAAAAGGCAGCTGAACGTTTTGGGACATATAATGAGGAAAGCGGGCTTGGAGAATCCGATGCTCACGGGAAGGATAGAAGGAAGAAGAGGCAAAGGTAAATAATGCATGATATCTAAACTTATTTATAAATGGAACTTTGTCTCTGTGTGTGTATGTGTCTGTCTGTGTGTGTATCCGTTACCTATAGACTCCAAAACAGCTGAACCAATTTTTTTCTTAAATTTACAGAGTTGTACTATAAGCGTCTGCGAGTGTTCTTAGCTAGGTTTTGTGTCGAGGTACCCTTGATAAATATCGAAAATCGATAATCGAAAAGACCGGCTTATAGAAGGAGTGGTCCGATTTTAATCAAATTTGATACACTCATAGACAAAGACATAAGAAACGATATTCAGAAGTTCCAAGGTTTCAGTTCTTACAATAGTGCTGAAAATCGATAATATATATATAAAAGGCAAGATGTTTGTGTGTGTGTCTGTTTATCTGTCTATATGTCCTTTATACAAATCCACAATTTTTATCCGATTCTCACCACATTTCACATAAATATTCTTTAGGCTGAGTTTGAGCTCCAGGACCATGGATTAATTTTAAAGCTTCCATTACACCCAAGCAACGCCGGGCTATACTGCTAGTACTTCATAGAATTAATTTGATGGATGGTGGGGCACAAGAACAGAAGAAGGGGTGTTGAGACCTACAAGGGATAGAAAAATGTGGAAGGCCATGATCGCCTACGTCCTGAAAGGACACGGTACATAAAAGAAGAACAAAAAATTGTTTTCTTGTCTACACACAATGATAGCATATTTTAAACAATAGTCTATATTGAGTTGTGATTGCAAATAATGCTTTAACAATTTATTCTTAGTTGTGTATAATTTTCTTTTCGAATATTCATACATAGACATTTTTATGGGGGATACCTCAAAATAGTCATAGGCAACGTTCATTTTTGGCTCTCATGAACTGCTACCAACCCGGCCTCGTGCCTTACAATTCCCCGCTCTGCAACTAGAGACAAGCCTTCAAAAGATCTTTGAATTCTTTGATGTTTTTCCATCTGGTATCCATGTGTTTGTGTTACAATTGACCGGAACCGCATATGATTGGTGACAAAATCCCTGCAAATCGGAAGCCCAAACATTACTGGTCGGATAAGATTATACATTGTTTAGAATTTAGGGCAGAATTCTCTAGCTTAATATGTAATATCTCATTCATGTCTTTCCTTTCTAAGGCATAAATGATTTTTTTTATTTTTAAACATGTCTAGAAGATATTATGTCGGCTGGGGTTTCAGAATACGCCGACTGCACTTCTGCAGATAGGTAACCCCTAAGCAATGAGTCGTTCTGGACATGACGATAAACTACATCCGGCAGCAAAGTGTCTCATTGGAAAGTTATGAAGAGCATAAAATCGCCTATTAATTTCTGTTATTCACAGCTACACCCTGACCTAGAGTAGTAGCACTTATTAAGATCCCAGCTAGGGGAAAGTAGTTCATCCTCAAACTGGAGTCAAAACACTATGAATGTATTTAGTGAAAATTCCTGCAATAATTTTTGGACAAGAAAATATTATCGGTAATGCATTTTTGAAGAAAATATATTTACAGCAATATATTTTGAAGAAAAGAATGTATATACTAGTAAAATATATAACTCTCAATAAAAGCCTCTTTACAAAAATACGTCAGTGAAACTTGATCTACAAACGGATTCCATACAGAGAATACATATTCCTATTTATAATAACCTATCCTAAAAATCTTGTCGGCATTAAATAACACATTGAGGTTGATATGTGAAACAAAATAAACCAAACCTGATCTACAAACTGATTTCTTACAAAAAATACATATTCTAGTAATACGAATCTATTGTAAATAATTTTTTGCATAAGATATTAAATAAACCATTAAGGGTGATATGCCTTAAAACAAAAAGAACCAAAACTTTATTCTTTAACCTCATACGAGGTATGTCTGAAAAAAAAACGGGATTGCGTGTGCTGTGTAAGCTGTGGGCGAATAAGGGAAAAGCCGATTATTTTATCATCTAACATCTTTTGGGAGTATATAAATGTATATCTTAGCTTTCTAATGTTTGTTTGTTTGTTCCTGTTTAACGGCCTATCAACATCTAAAGGGTCATTTAAGGCCGGAAGCGTATTTTTATTTTAAATGACAGTTATTCCCTGGAAACAGTCTTATTCGGAACACAGCACGCTATTTTACCCATAGCTAGGAGTAAATGTTATAGGTTATATGTCTATGTGGAAGCTATATAATAAAGTTAAATTTTATTAAATAGATCAATTTTCCGAAGGAAGGCTAGTATTTTGTCAATGTTGATGTTTTCAAATAAAGATTTTAAGTTCTGTACTTTATAAAACTGTTGACGAATTTTTGCCAGGTCTGTACAATCAATTAGTATATGTCTTATGCTCATCTGGCATTTAGAGCATTTGGGCAGATGTACTCCTTTTAACTTAGCTTTCTAAAACTATTGCATTTTCTTCACTTGCTTTTGTAGAAGAAGAAATAATGGCTGCCTCACCACAATTAAGCACCTGTTCACAGCTCCTTGAGTATTTGCTAGTTGAGAAGAATATCACCATAATGGAATAAGTACAAGATCTTGCTTTTTGTGAGTTTCTTTTCCCCATCCTCAAGTGGGATCATCAAGTGGATCCGTTTTAAAGGCGTGAAAGCCATCAGGTGGACATGAACGACTGATTTGACGGACATTTAACCCTCTAGGGCCATTCGTATCATATTTGATACAGTATTTCCCTATAAGGAAACATTTGGTATTTCCCTATAAGGAAACATTTGGTATTCATTGACTGAGCAGTCAGTACTGCTTTCATTTGAAATTTATTAAATATTTCTCTTAAAAAATTTTTCAGGAAAATATTTCTTTCAAGGCTTGTTTTCATACTGTATCAAATATGATACGAATGGCCCTAGAGGGTTAAGAAGAAACATTCTAGCATTGCATAGTAGAGTGCCAGGGAAAGCTGGAAAAGTGCAATAGACTCGACGGGAGTTTACTTTGAAGGGAAAATCATGTAGTTTCTTGTTTCTCGTTATTCAGAACCTCCTGAGCGAACCTCCTGACTAACACATAATATAATGCCTTATGGGACAAGGTCTGGATTTCGGAGAGGCCTTCCGCCGCCCACATAAGTCGTTTCAGAGCTATCTGACATTCACGATAGAAGGAGCACTCACCTCTGTGTAAACAACGAGCCTCCTTGTCGCACGAGAATGCACTTTTTTATTGATGGGAAGTTCTTGCGTGCGTCTTCCTTCAAGAATTCGCTCTCACCATCCGTTTGCAGATACATTCGATTCAGGAATACAATGCGAAGCGTATGTTGACAAATTTCAACGCGAGGCATTCCCAGACCATCCTCAGTAATGTGGAGGCGACAGATATCCTGAAGTAATTTGGAAGACTTGCCTCCCCACAAAAAGGAGAACAAGAAGCGTATTAATTAGTGTGTCAGACGAAAGAAGCAGGACAAGAAAAGTTGGTAAAAAGTATCGGGTAGATGTGCGAGGCACATACTTCCGCCATTTCATTTAAGGAAAAATACCTCCGGAATCCCAAAGCCGTTGCGGCCTCGGCTTTCTCCTGCAGCGCTGGACAATTCATTTCCAACTGGAGATCAGGACCGAACCAGACGCCAAGTATCTTGATCGGCACATCCATCCAGAGGAATGTTTCGGGAAGAGAAACTCTCTTTCACGCACCCACAGACTTATCGCGGTTGATCTTTGCCCCTCTCACCGTTTCATAACCTCTGATTTCTTTGCTGACTTCGTCAATGTTGGCCCTGCTCGACACAAGAATGGAAACGTCATCAGCATAGGCAAAATACCTGCCCGAGGCTGTAGCACTAGGTAGTGAGGTTCCGCACAGTATCAGATTCGCCTTTAACTTGCTTAGGAAAGAATCCAATGCAAGACTGTAAAGCATAGGCGAAATCGGGCAACCTTGATGAAAGGAATGAGACAATACAAACGGTTTTGATCGAACCCCATTTTTCCATTAGCGCATCGCGTGTAAAAGACGGATACAATAGTAAAAGTACGGCCCGAAACCGGCGGATAAAAGGACAGCATACAGAAATCGATGGTCAACCCTATCGAATGCCATAAACTAATCTTAAGTGATTAGCGCGGGTTAAGTGTGCCATATGAAGGTTGTCCTGAACACTCCTGACCTTCATAGCACAAGTCTGTTCAAAGCCAATCATACTAAACCGGACAGACTGCACACGGCCGGCTAAGACCTTGACTATGTGTTTAACATCGTTAAAGGCCAAAACTTACCTGACCCGTCCTCACTGTTCTTGTTCTTGCGTATTAAGTTGATCACACCCATGGTGAAGCGATGAGTTATAAAGAAAAGAACAGGCAATTGACTCAAATACGGTTTACAAGTTCAGTCATTATATAAACTAGCTAGATTGAGCCGACTGCTATAGTCAGCAGCAAACGACCTAATATTGCTATTTTAGTTTATTCCACTACCTATTCCCAATCACAGCTTCTGTCAACTCCCGCTGTTGCATTAGTAGCAACTTCTGCTGGATATCTCTCTCACCAAATAATGATGCGTTCTATTTTCAGTAGCTAGCCATTCTAGGCTTAGGCTTATCTAAGTTTACACGAACCCAGACAATCTTACGATCCGTGTAAACTATAGAATGAAAACTAGGACACTCTAAGAGCCCTTAACCAAAACTCGGACGAGGTAACTAGAACGCACCACCGAACCCGAGTCGCTTCTATTCGTCCAAATCCACACTATTTCCTGGGGGTGTTCGTTACGATACTTACCGACAAGATCAAACTTCTCGATAAAGTCCTGAAACTGTTTCACATCCTGGTTGTTAGTACCCATATTAGAACCTATACGATCTAAGTCGGGTTCAAGGAAATCGTTCCAATGCCCCGCTAATACCGAACGAGATGTCATTAAAAATGGTTGATCCATCGAAAAAAATCAGGTCGCATGATCATTGGGCGCATACACTCTAATGAAACGAAGAGTCTTATTCGATGGTGACATTCAGCACGCAGAGTCTGCCCGCCGAATCTACAAAAACAAGAGCATTCGCCGCATTCAAAGACTTGCTCACCAGCCAGGAAACACCTCTCAGATGTCCATCTGAATAAAGCGTAAATCACTAGAGAGAATGTTCTCATGATCGTGAGTTGAAAACCGGGTCACCTGCATACAACATATATTCACCCCGATACCGATAAGTTTGCAAGTGAGTATCGCGGGCCCCATGTATTGATGCTAGCCAACCAAAGTGCCATTATCGAACCGGTTATGGTTGCCTTTCTGTCGTGAACATGACCGGATACAGAACACTCATGGCCTATCCCATCGACCCTGTACCCATCTCCATTTCGATGGAGTCATAAAGAAGCAGGCCTTCAATATTAAAAAAAAAGACGTTAATTTTAAAGCTCTATAAAGCGAGGGGTGAACAAAAAGCGGGAGTCTCCCTGAACAAAACTGACTCTGCTCCTTTGGATCATTGTCATTAAAATATGATAAAGGCGTTATATTGGGAAAAGTTTCATTGGCCTGCAGCATTTCCCATACTTTCTGTGATCCTTGACCATAACTCACGACGGTGAGCACCTTCTTGGCTTTCGGAAAATTGCTAGGATCCTCCACATCCTAACCGTACAATTTCTTGAAGTTTAGCAATGTTTTCAGTTCTTTGTGCTCTTTCGGCTTGTTCCGATGATATTTCGCAGACTTCTTTCCCGGTATTAAAAATGGGTTTTGATCTTACTTTCTTCTCCGATCTGAAGTCTGTTGAAAAAGGACTCCTTTGCCGCTTCTCATTTTAATTTTGGTGGGGGATGATGTTTTTGGAGTATAAGAGGGAGAAGGATTAGAAGTTAACACAATGGCACTCCTAATTGTGAGGGTGTTGGTTTTAAAGATTTGGTCATAGGAGAAGAAGCCATGAGTTTTTTCGGAAGATGAGCTAGACAGGGCAGAGGATGAGGGACCTGAGAACTCCAATGGCCTAAATTTCATAGCCTGCTGGCCATGTCAATGTAGTCATACAATAGAGCTGGTGGAAGGAATGAGGCTGTAATTGTCTTTTACTCTTAGGTATTTAGGGAATTGAGGCCACGCTGTTTGACTCTTCCCTTTCCCTCTAACAATGATCTGTCACTCCCCTTCTTCCTTCCGATTGCCCGCAGTAGCGTTCGGCATTGATTTCTGGGAAAGTAAAGGATTTGCCCAATCCGGATATTTGACCCCACCGGTCTGAGCCACCGCGGATTAAAAATTAACAGCCAGAGGGGGATTTTCTTCGCCTGCGGTCGAAAAACTTAAGGCCTTCTTCTCTTCTAATACGTAGATTTTCTACAAGTCACAATGACCGATATTTTCCGACCCCCAAAAGTCCAAAGAGTTGAGGATGGAGTATAAAGCCAACCGATCAAAAATTATGTCAAAACTCCACCACATTGTTCAAATTGTCGGAGGAGGTCCAGACTATCTAGTCATATCAACTAAAAAAACGCTGTTAAGTGTTTTCCGACTATTTGTAGAGGGACCTCATCTACTATTACGTGCTTGATGTTCTGTTCCTAAGATTAGGTCCTTGGTTATCGGCCTTGGCTAGGCAATCTTCCACTGTGGGTAGCAGTTCATTCCACATGAAGTACCCAGTCCTTTTAATGATTCTTTAGAGTTTGTTCCTTCAGGAACAGCAGTGATTGGATCACTGCATCTTTCATAGAGCGACAAATTTTGCGTGACCGCCTGTCCAATACGAAGACCGACATCATTCTCTTTTCGAACTTCTGTAAATCTTTGGAGTTTTTCAAAAGACCATCCTCCTTCACAAGATGTTTGTAGCTTTTGGCTTTTCAAGAATTCTGCGAGGTTACTAATGCAATATGGCGAGGACTTTCGGCATAAGGGTGATTCCCCAGCTGTCTTCTGGTGCCTCTTGCACATTCATTTTTTCAAGAGGAGGGCTACACTTTTCCGTTTCTTTGTCTTTATTTTTGGGGAGGATTCTACCATTTTATTCTTCCTTTTATCAGTGGTGTTGCATTTAAAAGACCTGAATTGTTCCCTTCTAACTGAATGACCACTGTCGGCCATCTTACCTAAGTGGGAAAAATACTAAAATATCTTTTTTCCTTTAATTACCAGTATAGTAATTGAAGGGGAAGAAAGGGAGAAGGAAAGGGGAAAATACAGAAAGATAAAAAATACAACAGTTAAGATAAAACAATAAATAAATGTAACAAATACCTTCTAAAAATAGAGATGTAAAAATACACCAATAACAATGGAGGGAAAAGAAAAAATATGTTAATATAGATAAATACAGCAAGTTAAAGAAAAAAATATATTTTAGACCAAGGCCCTAAAGTTGAAGGAAAAATAAAGATTACACAGAGAAAATCAGTATCGTCCGAAGACGAAAATAAAATTAAAAATTGTCTGAAGACAAAAATAAAATTAAAGTCTGCCCTAGAACAGAAAAATAAAGTTTGCCTAAGAGGAAACTAAAATAAAAATTGTCCAAACACAAAAACTAAAAAATAAAGTTCGACGAATTTAAAAAACAAATTTCTTCCAAAGTCGAAAAAAAAAATAAATAAATAAATAAAATAAATTTCGACGAAACAAAAAATTCACCTTATGACAAACAATAAAGTTCATCCAAGGATGAACAAATATTAGTAAACTAAAATAAAAAGAAAACAAGAAGAAAAATCTGCAAAAAAAAAAAAAAGCGGTTAACAAATAAAAATTGGCCGAAGACCGAAAAAGAAAATACTGACAAGAAAAAGAAATATAAACTGTTTTTAAAAGTAACGGATAGTGTTTTCGTTAAAACCTTCGATTTTTTTCCTCTTTTTAAAATCTTGGTAAAAAAATAAAAGCTAAATTAAAATAAAAAAAAATAAAAGGAATGCAAAACAAATCAAACGTTAACACTTTATGTCAAAAACTTAGAAATAAATATGGCGTCCAAAGATTACCGAAAAATAAAAAGACTGAGTAGAAAAAAAAATCACAAATTAAAATTAAACAAATATCAAATAAAATAAACAAAATAAAATACATGAAAATCCGAATGCAGGAAAAACTTTTTTCAGAGAGCAAAAAATTGGTCAGGAATTGTTCCAAAAAGAATGCAAACCTCGGTCGATACACAACACAGAATGGTATTTATCTGTCTCAAAACAGAAGTAGACTGTGGTACGTGGTCTTTTCATAGTTGGGAATCGGAGCTCTAAAACTAATTCAAAAATTTCTCTTAAACCCTTCACATGGCGAGGTCGGTACCTAGTCTAATTTTCCCCAGATGAGGCTCTGCTCTTCGGCTGAACCCCGTCTGTGGTCCTCCCCGCCCGAAAGCAGAGTGTCTGACGGGGTTAGTTCAGGTTGAAGTACAACGCTGAATGATATTTATCTACCTTACCACCGAAGTGGAATGTGGCACAAGGCCTTTTTAATGTGGGGAATCCGGGCCCTAAGGCCGGGGCAAAAAATTTATTGTCTAATATTCCCCAGACGAGACTCTACACTCTACTGCGGAGCATCGACTGGGTTACTCTATACCTGAAAGCAGAGAGTCTGACAAGGCAAGTGTTCGTGCTTATGCATGAACGCCGAATACACACAAACTTCTGTCTGAGGGTATTATACACTAAATGTTTATGGTCACGTTATCCCAGTAGCACAATTTATTCGACGGTTACATTTGTTACCTGCAGATTTGTTTTTGACCACACTGTCGGTATCGCACTTTCTTCCTACATTATATATATATATATATATATATATATATATATATATATTAGTCATCCACATACAAGCCTGTTTTGCTGTATCACAGCTCATCAGTTTGGATAGACACATCCACTTGCTTCTGGCTGGGATAGAAATTCGACCGATTTGGTGTCAGTCGGAGTCGCTATCTCCTAAGCCATGGAATCAGAAAAGAAAAAATTTAACATGTTGCATATATGCAGTGTATACACATTCGATTCACCGAAAGAACACTATTCATTTCTAAAGAGTAACGCATATATCGGAGAAGTGGAACATGTTTTTAAAATTTTCTTCTCTAGAGAGCTCAATCGTAATGAGAGCATAATATATTAGTCATCTACACACAAGCCTGTTTCGCTGTATCATCAGTGTAGCTAGACACATCCACTTGCTTCTGGCCGGGATCGAAACTCGACCGATAAAGTCAATACTCATCTCTTAACAACTTGATCCTAGTTCTTTCCTCACCACTCTGTATATCCTTTCCTTTCTCTCCACCTCTGAAACTGTCATCACGCCTGTATTCCCTTCCTTCTCTTGCTACTTTCTAAATGGTTTGTCCTCCTCTTCACTCTCTTTTATCTAGTGTTTTTACTCTTATCTAGCCCCCTGCACATCAGTGGCGTTACCGCCTAGCTTGGGGTGATATAATATATATATATATATATATATATATATATATATATAGTCAGTAGAGTGACACATAGCGTATTCTTTGGCTAACAATTTACATGTGTCCATTTTTTCTTATATAACTATTAAGACGATTTTTATTGTGTGATCAGTAACTAATTTTAAAAATATATATCGCTAAAAAATTCGGCACACGACAAGTATAAGAATGCACGAGTGTGTCAAAGGTCAAATTAGCAGCAGATAAGAAAATAATTTAACCTGTATACGGTTGTAAGTGGTGAGAAGGTATGCTTTGTTAATAATAAGGCTACTAGAATGAAACTCACTGTGCTGTTGCTAGGCCTGGTCGGTCGCTCCTACTATTCACCTGGAGGTTCTCGACAAAATCCAGAAAAGGACCTGTAGTGTAATCGGTCTTGTCTTGCCACCTCCACTTCAGTCACATTCTCACCGATGTGATGTGGCTTTTCTCCGACTTTTCTAGAAATATTTACATGGCAACTGCTCTAATGAGCATTTATAAATCTACCATTCGTCCGTGCATTGATTACTGTTGCCTTGTCTACTCAGGTGCTTCTGCAATTTATATCGAGCTTCTCGGAAAATCCAAAAGGAATATCTGACTTAATATCCAGACTTCAGTCACTTTCTCAAATATATGATGTGGCTTCTTTCTGTCTTTTCTACAAATACCTTCATGGCAAATGCTCTGACGAGCTTTTATTCTCTGGTGCCCTGACCACACGAACTTACACGTGTTAATAGATTGGCATCTAGGTCCCACTTTTTTAACGTGAAATAGTTAAATATAACCTTCTATTACTAATATAATAATTTCTTTTCTCGCACTTGTGGAACTCCATTCCGTTTACTTACCTCGCTGATAGCTACAATATTCAAACATTTAAATGCAACGCCAGTTGCCATATCCTTTCTTCAATACATCTTGTGCCAGACTTTTACCTTACTGTAATGTTCTGAAGACGAGCGGCAGTCCAGCCTTGCTTAGGGTGAAATGATTAAAAAAAAATTGTGAATGTTTGGGGGTGTGCTTGAGAAAAGGAGAGAGAGAGGGAAAGAGAAAGAGAAAGAGACAGAGAGAGAGAGAGAGAGAGAGAGAGAGAGCATACTTTGTTTTACTCTATCTCCATTTCAGTATGTATTTTCCCATATATTCTAGCTACAAATACATCTACGAACATCCCTCTCTTTACCTCGCCACTTTCCCTCGTCCTCCCTCCTCGCCTTATTCTCGCGAACGCCAGCTGCGTTGATAGTAAATTTGACCGCGACTAAATACTTAACTGCATTAGTGCTCGTGCCAGAAACGTGCGCCACCTGGCGGTAACTGCATATCAACATTAATCAACAAGTCCGGCAAGCAACGTAAGGTCAGGCGTCGCTAACTCGTTCGCTTTTCAACACGCGAAACGCATCAGGTCCTGAAAACGGATATACGTTCAACAGGCAAGACAAGATTGCAACTATCTAAAGGGTCCATTAACACTTGCATTCTTTCCCTCTTTCTTTCTTTCATTTCACTCTCCTTTCTTTTTCCACACAATTTCTTTTTCTTTTTTCAGTTTTCTTCCTTCCTTTCTTCTTTCTCTCTTTCTTTTTCTTTCTTTTATTTTCTATTTCTTTCTTCCTTGCTCACTCTCTTTCTCTCTCTATTTCTTATTCTCTATCTTTCTTTCTTTCTTTCTTTCTTTCTTTCTTTCTTTCCTTTTCTTTCATTCTCTCGTTCTCTCTTTTTCTTTCTTTCTTTCTTTCTTTCTTTCTTTCTTTTTCCTTCATTCCCATTCTTTTCTTCCTTTTTTCCTATATAAATTCATTTTTTTCTTTCTCTCGTTCTCAGCACATTTCTATTTCTTTTTTCTGTTAATTCTTGACTCCAGTGTTTTTTTTTATTTCTATCCTGTTTTTTTTTTCTTATTTATTTCATTTATTGTTATTTTTTCTTTCATTCTTTTTTCTTTCTTCTTACATTTTTTTTTTACATTTTTCTGTCTTTCTCACTGTCTTTTTTACTTTCTTTAATTCTTGAGTCGCATTGCTTTGTTTCTTTTTTTCCTTTCCATTTCTTTTTGTTTTATTATCTTTGTTTTCATTCCTTTTCTCTTACAATCTTTTTATCTTCCTCACTTTCTCTTTTCCATATTTTTCTTTCTTTCTTTCTTTCTTTCTATCTATCTATCTATCTATCTATCTATCTATCTATCTATATAAGTTTGACCATATCTATCTATCTATCTATCTATCTATCTATCTATCTAAGTTTGACCATATCTATCTATCTATCTATCTATCTATCTATCTATCTATCTATCTGTCTGTCTGTCTGTCTGTCTGTTCTCTATCTATCTATCTATCTATCTATCTATCTATCTAAGTTTGACCATATCTATCTATCTATCTATCTATCTATCTATCTATCTATCTATCTATCTAAGTTTGACCATATCTATCTATCTATCTATCTATCTATCTATCTATCTATCTATCTATCTATCTAAGTTTGACCTATCTATCTATCTATCTATCTATCTATCTATCTATCTATCTATCTATCTGTCTGTCTGTCTGTCTGTCTCTCTCTTATCTATCTATCTATCTATCTATCTATCTATCTATCTATCTATCGTTTTTTATCATAAATTAACAACCATCAATTTTCTCTTCTTTACTTGCTTTGTAGCTTAACTACCTTCTGTCCTTTTATTCTTTCTTTGTTTTCATGTTTTTTCTTCTCGTCTTTTTTCTATTATTATTTGCCAAATTTTTGTCAAGACGTTTTGTTTTGTTTTCTCCTCCGCTTTCTTAATTTTCTTTGTTCGTCTGTACTTTCTTTGTGTTGTTCCGTTGTTAATTTTACTCGACATTCTCGGCCTCATTTCGTTCATTCCTTCCATAGTTTGTCAATCAGCAATCTTTCACTGTAGCAGAATTCTAATTCGTTTTCTTTTCTCGTGTTTCCTTTTCACTAGTCATCAATATTGGTTCTTTTTTACTTTCTTTTTTCTTACTCTGATTCCAATTACGATCCTCTTTACTAAAATATAGACCGTTATATATATATATATATATATATATATATATATATATATTATTCATTTGTAAACGATTTATTATGCGACCTAAGTTTCTACCATGTGGTATCTTCAGGCGATTTTACCGCTTTTTAAGAACGCTTACGTAACGGGAAATTTTGAACGCGAAATTTTCAAAATTAAAAGAAGTTATAACGTTTTCATCCATGGTTGTATGACCCTAAATGGTATTTTATGGTATGGTTACACTGAGTCATATTTTTTGTTCTTTCATTCAGTAATTCATTTTTGTTTGGGAATAACATAATAGCTAAATTTTCTTCCTGGCACAGTCTACATATTTTTCCACCGTTGTAAGGCTTGGCTGTTTTCACTATACTCCACATTATGTCTGGTCTTTCCTATATTTGTATTTCAGTTTCCACACGTGGCTAGCCAATTTGGTACCATTTTTTAAGTTTTCTAGTTTAAACTAGAATTGTGGTTAAACCATTTAGTATTAAAAGTAACTTTGCTTGATCCCAAATATGTTTGTTTTGACCATTTAAGTCATGTACTTTTGTTTTGTGAATGAATTCTTTGATATTACAAAGTCATTGAAGAGGGCATTTATTTTTGTCCCTACGGTTACATTCCTTATCAATGATTTTGTTTTGTACGTTGCTATTTAGGTTTCTCGCGTCTTGTTTGTTTATGAAAAGTTCTAAATTACTAGTACAGCTATAACTCAGTTCCATAGTAGTCTTATTGAATATTTTGTTTATTTCTAAGCCTTTTGGAAAGTGTTTATCGATTAGTTTCTAAGATATTTGCCCTATTTTAGTTTTTAATTCTAAGTTAAATGGCAGATTGAACCATATAATGTTTCGTTTTCTATCAATGTTTTATATTTGTCGGTTCAGTTGGGGATTGTATTCTAAAATTGTCATATAGCTAGATTTTCTTAGTGCATCTTCATAGTATCTTTTTCTTTTCATCAAGTATATATATATATATATATATATATATATATATATATATATATATATATATATGCATCTTTCCTGCAACGACTATATACATATATATGTTATTTATTCATAAATTATAACATGGATATGTTACAATATCACTACAAAAGTAGCCATTTAAGAACCATCACATCACTTGAAAAGACATAAAAGTGTTGAAACAAAATGGCTACTTTTGTAGTGATATTGTAACATATCCAGGTTATAATTTATGAATAAATAATATTATTGGCTCTACTTTTGTACTGAGCACTTTTTAAAAATAGTATTTCTTTGGACAAGGAATAATGGAATAATATTCCAACAATACTTATATATATATATATATATATATATATATAAAGAGAGAGAGAGAGTAGCAAAGCATCGTCGGCTCAGTTTATTCTCTTTAGTACCAGTTATTAAACTTTACTATCATTTAAAAAATCCTTCTTGTGTTTGCTCTTTAACAGTACCTTATTATTTATTTTGCAATAACTACATTGTCGAGTAGTAAAACATATATACCTTCTATATTAATAAAGACCGTTGTATATATATATATATATATATATATATATATATATATATATATATATATATAAAGGATAATTCAACACAACATCTAAAGTGGTCATAAATATTCTTTTTTGATAAGCTCATCTTCTAAGTCGACGATTTTATTTTGTGTAAATTTCTAACGAGAGAGAATTCAAGTAATATAATGACACTAAAAAACAGAAGGTCAAAGCATCTCTCAAATCCAGGGTCTAACGAATAAAACAACATTTCTAAGCAAAATCCGACTATATTCATCAATATGGTCTCCTTCTAGGGTGATACACTGACTCCAACGCTTCTCTAACAAAGCATTCTCTCTTTGTAAAACGATTTGTCTCTGGCCTGAAAATACGCCCAAACTTCCGATATCACTTCTTCATTAAAACCCAGTCTCTTTCTCTGGAGCATTCCTTTGCGCTCTGAAAACAGCAGGTGGTCAAATCTGGAGAATAGGGTGAATGCGGAATTAATTCGAAGAGCAACTCATGTAGTCTTGCCATCGTTGCAATTGACTTGTGACACGGTAGGTTGTCTTGGTGAAAGATCATTTTTTCTGCTTTAATTGTGGCCGTTTTTTGTCCATTTCTTCCTTCAAACGCACCAATAATGCTACATGATATTCGCTGTTAATGGTTCTTTCTTTCTCAACGTAATCAGTGAGCAAAATACCATGCGCATCCCAAAATACGGAGGCCAAAAACTTGCCTATTGATGTTTGCGTCTTTGCTCGCTTTGGACGACTTTCACCTGCTGCTGTTCACTCAGCCGATTTGATTTCGGACTGAAGTGGTGGATGTATGTTTCCTCTATTGTCACATGTTTACGCGAAAACTGTTTTTTGTTGAGTTCAAACAGCCTCAAACAACGCTCTGTATCGTCGACACATTGTTGTTTTTGCTCGACTGTGAGCAAACGCGGCACCCACAGCTTTCTCATTGACAAGTGTTCATGCAAAATGATGAATACGCTGCCTTTTGATATGTTCAACTCTTTCACTCTCTTACTCAACTTCAATTTACGATCGGCCAAAACGAGTTTGGGAATTCTTTTGGTGTTTTCCGGGACATCTGCTGATTTTGGACGACCAAAACTTTCAGCATCATTTGTGTCTGTACGACCGCGTTTTAAGTCAGTATACCACCTCTCAACTGGTGTTTCCGATGGAGCAGGATTCGAAAGCACTTATCAAGCTATTGCTTTGCTTGAACAGTATTTATCATCAGAAAGCAATGCTTTATCAATACGCAAAACTCAGATTTTTCCATTGTTTTGAAAGTTTGCATTTTAATAACTGTAATTTATAAATTAATTATCTGATTGGGTCCAAATTTTGTTACGTGCAATTTGAAGGTTAGTACTTCATAAGAATTTTATAATTTTTTATCAGTAGCGGCATTTTGTATGTCAGGCCCGGGACTTATTGAGTGATATTGTCACTTCTTGCCTTCTCTCTTTTTTTTCATACTCACCGTTCATGAGAGATCACTCTTCCATCCAGCCTTACTCTTACAAGTTTTGCAGAAAAATTGCACCTGATAGCGAGATCTCATCGTCCAACAAACCTAGAATCAACGTGGAATATCGTGTATTTTTTTAATCTAGAAACTAAATGTCAAACCTCATAAAGGACTGATTTCCGTCTTCTTTCAATGCGATTTAAGTTAACTTTGAAGACCTGTATCTAAAAATGCAACCTGCCACAAAAACTACATACAGGCTTTACGGTTAGAGGGATAAGGTAGTTTACCCCTGCAAAGGTTGCGCTTAACTTTAGAATGTTCCACCTTGTTCTTTTCAACCTTTTCAGCCTTGTTGAACTTGGGTCCTCCATGAAGGTCGACATTCAGTTTCTAGTTGTCAGGTACTAACTGATATCCCAAGAGCCTTAAGATTAGTTATAATTCAATCTTTAAAGCGCTTTCTAGCGTCTGAGACGCGTCTCTAGTGTCTGGGACGCTTGTCTGCAGATAGTTCATTATAAAAGGTCAAGTTTGTGCAATCTACTGCCAGCGATACGTACCAATTGAACCAATAAAGACCTGGAAATTGAAATAGAAATAATGTGAAAATTGAAAACAACAATGACTCCAGTGATAGTAGATGTGCTAGGAATGATAAAAAAAAGAACAAAACAGCACATTGAAAGAATCCCTGGAAGCCCCAGCTCAAAAAATATACAAAATTTGTCTTGATAAGTTCAACTCACACACTAATGAGAACTTTGTCTATGTAACACTAGATAGAAAAACAAATGAAATATAGCCATAACAACACACCACTACTTACCTTAGGTCTTCCCGCAAACTTGGTAGGTAGTGTGACCATAGCAAATATCAAGTTAGGATGTAGTATGAAAAGGACACAATAATAGTAATAATTATGAAACTGAAGCAAAAAGAAGCCTATAAATACCTAGGATTCATCTAAGAAGGTAAAATACAGCATATTTTTTTATATAATCCTTTCAGCCTAAGCCAGTCAAGGTCACTATTGGTACGCAGGGTGTTACAGTCAGAGAAAATCAAGGTACAGTGGGTGTCGAAGAAATCATAAGAGATGGATGGGAATCATGTAGATAGAAGATGGCAAAAACAATGATACAGTCGTGTGCGTCTGGTGTTAAATACAAAGCAGAATTATAAAAAAAACAATCAGAATATCAGCCATAAACACCTTGGCTATTCCTGTGGTGTGATACAGTTGAAATATTCTCAATTGAATCATAGCTGACATTAAGCGAAGGGATATCAAAACGTGAAAAATTCTCACTTGCCATCGAATACTTCATCCTAAGACTGATGTTGATCGTCTGTACGTTTCCAGATCCGAAGAAGACATATGATTCTTCTTCTTCTATGTGCCCTGTCCCTTCAGGACGTAGGCGATCATGGCTCTCCACGTCTCCCTATCCCTTGTGGATCTTAGTATGTTTGCTCCTGTTGCTCCTGGCAACCACCGTTCCGTCATCCACCTGATCAGGCCCTACAAATATGTTATCCGCTGCCTTCCTCTGTCTCTCCTTCCTTCTATCTGTCCAGTCAGTATCAGGTTCTCCAGGCTCTCCTTCCTCATTGCATGTCCCAGGAACTTCAGTTGTCTCTTCCTGATGCTCAGCATCAATTTCCTTTTTGTTGCCATTCTTTCTAACACCTCGTCGTTGCTTGTATGCTCAGTCCACGATATCCGTAGCATCCTTCTGTAGAACCACATTTCGGCCGCTTCCAGTTTTGTCCTCATTTTCGATGATATTGTCCAGCATTCACTACCGTATTGAAGAACTGACATCACGTAGCAGTCTAGCACCCTTTTCTTCGTTTCTATTGCGATTTTCCTGTGTGTTAGTATTTTGTTCATATTCTGGAACGCGTCCTTTGCCATGCCAATTCGTCTTCGGATCTCCGTGTCGCAATTTCCACCTCCTGTTAGAACACTTCCTAGGTACTTAAATTCTTGTACTTGTTTGATTCTGTTATCCCCCCCACCTGTATTTGGCATTTTGGATTGTATCTTTTGCTGATGACCATGCACTCAGTTTTCTTAAAGTTTATTTGTAGTCCCTTCTTGTCACTCCCCACTGCTACTTTCTGTATGAGGTCTTGTACTTTCCTTTCCGTGTCCGCAATCAGCACTGTGTCGTCCGCATATCTTATGTTGTTCAGGTTGTGGCCTCCAGTAACAAATCCTGGCGTGTCATCTAGGGTACTCAAAATATTCTCGCTGGACAGAGGATTAATTAAATTAAAACTATTTCCCGAAGCCACAAAAACTTCAAAGATACTTGGAAACTACAGAAGACAGTATGATGATCTGTGTCAAAGAACATGAAATATGTAAAAAGCATTATTCAGTCATAAAGGAACCCAACAAATTGAAATACTAATTTTAAGTAGGTGAAGAATTGCAAGTAAACCATAACTTATTTACTGCAGCAACGAAGAACCTAAAAAAAGAAAGCAAAACTAATACAATACACCAAAATGCAGAAACGGTAGCAAGATATGCTTCCTCACGGTCAGTAATCTGCCCGTATCAAACGAACTAATGTAGCCAAACCCGTGCCCATCAGTGGTCACATAGTGCAGATTTAAAACCTAAAAAAATCGAGGTTTTATTCTTGCTACCCAGTACCAATGTTTACTACCAAGAAATCACTAAGTACACGTACTGGAAAAGTGTGTTGACCCGAAATACAGATGCTGTGATAAATACCCAGAAACAATTGACCATCCTATATTAGGTTGAACTATGTTAACACTAATATCAGACTTGGAATGATAGAGTGGGCAAATATCTGCAAATATGCAACCTTTACTGCAAGAATGAACATCACCCAGGCCTAGTTACAGAGATAGGATTTGCAACGAATTGATGGGACTTTAAAATATACATAGACAGAACAATCCCTGCAGATGGTTATGTATCTTTGAAGATCTTCAAAAATCTATCAAAATAAAAATATCATGAATCAGAAATCTAAAAAAGATGTGGAACATGGGTGCATCAGCAATCCCAGTTGTAGTTGAAATCCTCGGACAGATTAGAAAAGGTTACGATAGACTCAATGAAGGGATTCCTGGCAGCCAATATTTTAAAGAAATACAAAAGATTATGCTTACAAATAGAAAGAACTTCATCTATGTAAAGTGTCTGTGATCTTATGTCTTTTTAATTTTATTTATTTTATGTTATTTTTATATATTTTTGTTTTAGAAAATTATCAGTTGAAAATGTAAAGTCATTTTTTACCTTAGGTCTCTGGTTTTGAGTAGGATGAAAACGTTTATACAACATAAAAATACAAGGAAATAATTATACAATAATATAGACATTACACAAAGCCTTTGTTTATTACGAAATGTGTCTATTTTAATACTATGCTTAGTTTTTGTATTCATGTACCGTTCGGATTTCGGTAGCATCCGTTTTTCCGTTCTCTGATAAACACTTGCATTTCTTTTTAATTTTCGTATTTGCCTAATTTGCAATCTCTAATTGGTAGCTCGAATCCTTGGATGTTTCCTTAGATGGCAAACATACATTTTGTCACCTTACAACTGAAGGTTATTCCTCCTCTTACACATTCCTTGATTGCGTTCATTAGAGGTTCATGAAAATTTTTTATTATTGTATCTGCTTTCAACATTGTATGATTTCTTTCTCCGTTAAGAGTGTCAGACATGCAGTTAAGTTCCATACGTGATACACGCTACGCGATCGTGTTCCTTAATGTCTACGACTGACTAGAGAGAAAATTTTCTCGCAGTAGGTTGTCATTTCTTTCTGCAGTAGACAGGTTGCCTATCAAGGCTAAAGAAAACAACCTATCTTTCTATTCAATCTTTTCATCCAGATCAGTCAGTTAAATACCAAACGTGGTACACGCTTCGGTGATCAAGTTTTTTCGATCCATGTCTGACTAGACAGAAGGTTTTCTCGTAGTAGGTTGTCATTTCTTTCTGCTGTAGACTGGCTACTAACCAAAGCTTTATAGAGAACTCGATCTATCCTGATATTCAATCAATAGCTGGAGGGAGAAAAATAAAATTAATTGAATGCAACTGGAATTGGAAATTTGCTCGCCGACTTTTCATTCCTAGGCAATATTCATTGCACCACAACGCACATAATTAATGTATTATATATTATATATTAACTGCATATGTACGTTGAAGAGAATATATATATATATATATATATATATATATATATAGAGAGAGAGAGAGAGAGAGAGAGAAACACACACACACACACACACATACATATATATATAATTTGTAACATAACATATTTTAAATAAATAGTATTCGCTCTACTTTGTATTGAGCACTTTTTAAGAATAGTGTTTCTTTGGAAACTGAATTTTATTCTATTCCTACCTAACATATACTTATATATATATATATATATATATATATATATATATATATATATTGGTAGTTTATCAATTCTATACGAAAATCACAAAACACCAAGTATTTTATATCACAAAATTAAGATACCTAGCGTCAGGTAATAAATCCACATATAAAAAAGTATTTCTAGGTTAGAAAATAGAGACTGAAACATCTGAAAATAAATTTATTATTATGTCCTGGTACTTCATAGTGCATTTAAATATCTTAATTTATTTTGAGCAAAAAAAGGATCATCTCTACAAAAAAAACCGATGCAATGGCGACAAATTCAACTTGATTTTCAGAATAAGCGTGAAAAATTAGGTAAAAAAAAATGTGTGTCTATTGTCCAACAACATTTTGATAAAAAAACATCAACCGGTTTAACATTTATTTATACGGAAGAAACACCAGAGAACATGTGACAATAAGTGTAAGAGCAATAAAAAGCTTTTAACTCATCTACAAATTGAAGCAGATTCAAGCAAAATTGATTGGTTTTTTACAGCTTATCAACCTTTAGTGGGTAATTAAATAAAACTGCATCCAGCAGTGAGGCCTCTGATTGGGAGGTTGTAAGGAGCATGGAACCAGCCTGATCCGGAGTAGTAGCACCTGTTAGGCTCCCAGTCATAGACAAATAGTCAACTCCCAAATTGGGTTGAAAACACTATGAAAATATAAAAATAAACTTTTATGGAAAAATATATATTTTTAAAGAAAAACTATTGCCAACAATACATTTTTTAAGAAAAAATTATTACTATAACACAATTTTGAAAGAAAAAATTATTCTCAGCAAAACATTTTTGGATACAAAACCGAATGGCATGTTCAGTTTTCTAATATAAAAAAAAGAATAAACACAAAAAGTTTTCATTAAAACATTCTCACTATAACTGAACACTAAAAAAAGAAAAGAAAAATTCCTTAAAACCCAACTTTTTCTATTACATAACCCACTAAGGTTGATATGCCATTAAACGAAACTCAAAAACTCAAAAGCCGAAAAATATTTTGAACTCTAAGAATACTTCCTTATTTTTTCGTGTTTGACTATTTCATTAACAATTTTTTAGACTAAAAATGGCTTCTCCAAGTTATACGATTTACAATTTATCCCATAGCTAAGGAGAAGAGATGGATTTCTACCATTCCTAATATATTTGCATGTAAGTAAATTTAACGAACCCAACTTGAATTCTTATTCCGAACTGCTCTCTAGATAAACCATATTTTTCTTGAGCCAATGTCTGCTGGCGTCCATAGCATTCAGGATAATTTTATCTCCTGTGAGATTTTCCTTCTCTTAGACTGATTACCAGCCCTGGCTAGAGAGCCCACTTCCTTATTTAACACATAGCTGGGAGAGGAAAACAAGATGGATTCATATTTTTTCTCACTAGTTAAATGTAACAAACTCTTAAAACGAGCATCACTCAGTTAACGTTTGGTCATTTTCAATCCATGACTAAATTTGCAGAAAATTTTCCCACAGTATGTGGCTATTTCTTTCTGACTTCTTATAGAATGTGGCTATTACTTTCTGATTGGCTGCTAACCAAGATTATAACATCCAATCTGTCTTGCCATTCGATCCTTTTATTCAGGAGATCAATCAGTTAAATGGCATACAAGATACACGCTTGGACGATCATTTCTTTTTCGATTTATGACTGACTAGGATGATGATTTTCCCGCAGTAAGCTCCCATTTTTTCTGCGGTAGACTGGTAGCTTACCAAGGCTATAAAATCGATTCCGGATCAGTTAGTTAAATGACATACAAGATACACGCTTGGGCGATCATGTTTCATTCGACCCATGACTGACTGGGCAATGATTTTCCCATGGTAGGTGCCATTACTTTCTGTGATAGACTGGTTGCCAACAAAGGCTTTAGTACTCAATCTGTCCTGCTATACGATTCTTATATCCAGATCAGTCAATTAAGTAACATACACGCTTGGGCTACCATGTCTCTTTCGATCATTGACTGACTAGTCAGAAGATTTTTCTACCGTAGGATGCCATTTTTTCTACGGTAGACTGGTGGCCAATTAAGGATATAGCTGTGCTGCTATCCAATTTTTTTTCCAGATTAGTCAGTTAAGTACCATATGTTACACACCCATGGATGATCATGTCTCTTTTGATCCCTGACTGACCAGGCTGATTTTCCTGCAGTAGATTACCATTTCTTTCTGTGGTCGATTGGTTGCTAACCAAACTTTCAGAAACCAATCTCCCCTGCTCTACAACCGCTAGCTGGAGGGAGAAAAAATAGGTTCTACTCTTTCCAAGATTTTTGCGAGTAAATGAATCCAACTGGAATTCGAACTCGGCTCTGCGATTTTTCATGCCGAGCCGATAACTACTGCACCACATAGCACATCCCAAATTATCATGCTTGGCTGAAACCCCGAATAAAATGTGATCCGCACAGATAATCCGGACGAAAGTGAATGTTATAAACACTACTGAAATTCGAACCTGCTTTGCTGATTTCCCCTTTCGGCCTGCTGCTATACATGACACGAACTGCGCTGTTCTTCATTTGAATAATAAAACAATTAAATCATAATAACATGTATAAAATGACGCTATATCAATGACAGAAATAATAGATGCAATGGTAGCGATATTAATGAAAAAATATTTAAATGAATGACCAAAGAAAATAAAAAAAATAAATATAAATAATGTAAAATTGTTAATTGCAATAAATTGGGAACAGGGTCAAAGACCATTAAGAGTAATTTTTTTCTGCAGGATTTTGCCAATTTTTATAAATCATTATATTTTTTTTATTTCAATTTGATATTTCCGTTGGCTTCCTTTTTGCGTTTCAACCTTTGGATATTAATTTCCAATAATAAAACCTAGCACGACGACTTTGTTGAGGACTCCATTACCATCTTTTTATTTACTTTTTTTTTTTTTTTGAGGACATCTAAGATATTCTTGCCTGGTCAATAACATCTTGGCCGCGTCTACTTTTCGTTTGTATTTTATTTCAATTTATTTTATTTTTGGGGTTCTGAATTGATTTTAGCATTTTTGTTTTCTTCTTCGATTCCAATATTTATTTGTAGTTTTCATTTTCTTTTTAACACTCAGTCCATTCACGTTTTCCAGCGCCATACTGGAATATTTTCCATTTTGTTTGTTCTCTTCCGATTTCATCGTGTTTTAGAATTCGTGTTCGCATTTAATGCACTTCAATTTTATCTCACTATTTGCCAGAGACGTTTCATCTTCCCCAGCTTTGTTCTCACATACTGGCCTTCAGTTCACACACACACACACACACACACACACACACACACACACACACACACACACACACACACACACGCACGCACGTGCAAGCCATACACATACACACACATACACTGCATATATATATATATATATATATATATATATATATATATATATTTATATATAAAGAAATAATGTATGACAAAGAGGCATAATATTTCGCGTGACGCGTTTCGTCCTTTAAGTCTTCAGTAATAATTCTGAATTTATTTATTTATTTGTTTATTTATTTGCGTGGGATATAAAATCGACCAGATTTCCTTCATAACAACGCTGGTTCGTATGCATAGCTAGTCACACCAATGTAACACATTTAAGAAAACCTAAATGTATAAAAGTTCGTAACTCAAAATTTTACATATACGTTAAAGTAATATTGTAATTGAATTTGCTTTTTATTCAAAATTACTTTATTTTATTTAAAATAAAAACAAATTTATATATATATATATATATATATATATATATATATATATATATATTTGTTCATAATTAAATTAAGCCAGTACACAGTTTTATTAAAAACTATTTAATATATTTGTAATGGATAACTTTACAATATTTCTATTCATGTTTATATGCTCCTAGTATGTATTTATTGCTGTGACTACATCTGGACATTATTTCTGATCTTTTATTTAGTACTTTCTGTTTTTGTTCAGGGAACAACATAATGGCTAACTTTTAATTCTGGCACAATTTGCATACATTGCTACTGTTGTATGGTTTGGCTATTTTCACTATACTCCAAGTTATATCAGGCTCTTTTGCATTTTCAAGTTTAATTTCCACTCGTGGCTAGCTATTTGGTATAATTTTTTAGTTTTTCCATTTTAAATGTAAAAATCTGATTATTCCATCTGTTTTTAAAAAATGCTTTTAGTATACCGCAAAAATGTTTTTCTTTGTCCATCTGTCATGTACGTCTGCTTTGTTTTACAAAGTCGGTTAAGTGGGCATTTGTTTCTCTCCCTACTGTTACATTCATTGTTAGTAATGTTATTTTGTATGTTATTATTTAAGTTCTTGAATTTTGTTTTCGGTATTTTTACGTAATTGTGTATGTATACGTATCTTTAGTGTATCAAGGTAGCAGATAAATATCTAAACATATACTGTTAAATATAATAGAGTTGGATGTTTATTATGTTTAGTCATGTTCTAAACATCGTATTTTGGTTTTAATTTCATGTGAAAATAAGGACAAAAATAGTCCAACATTTGGATATTTTTTTATTATGCTGGTTCTAAGCTTTCGGCTCACATGTGATATCTTCACTCATACATGTAGTAAAAAGAGCCTTCAGATATTGGAGGCCATCTTCATTAAATCAAAA